>OZ025251.1:4281455-4403012 GCA_964019135.1 Arenicola marina
GGGGGGGCAGGGGGCGGGGGCAGGCAAGCTGCAACAAGTTGACAATCACCACTTACGGCCTGGCATATTTTGTTCTAAATCGGCTTCTGGCGCGCCGCCACTGGTTGCTACCGTGTCAAAGCCGTAATAATGAACAGTTCCATATTTTACACCCATTGAATGCGTATATATATTTATATAAACGTATACGCAGCCATGTATTAATCCACATAGGCCTTTGCTTCCTCAGTAAGTAGTAGTTTACAGCTAACGCGAAGGGCGAACCAGGCCTTAGTCGTAGCTCCATTGAAACTAACATATCGGGTGCCGCGCGTCGTGGGCGCCGCGTGTCCTGGGCGCCGCGTGTCCTGGGCGCCGCGTGTCCTGGGCGCCGCGCGTCCTGGGCGCCGCGTGTCCTGGGCGCCGCGTGTCCTGGGCGCCGCGCTGTCCTGGGCGCCGCGTGTCCTGGGCGCCGCGTGTCCTGGGCGCCGCGCGTCCTGGGCGCCGCGCGTCCTGGGCGCCGCGTGTCCTGGGCGCCGCGTGTCCTGGGCGCCGCGCGTCCTGGGCGCCGCGTGTCCTGGGCGCCGCGTGTCCTGGGCGCCGCGCGTCCTGGGCGCCGCGTGTCCTGGGCGCCGCGTGTCCTGGGCGCCGCGTGTCCTGGGCGCCGCGCGTCCTGGGCGCCGCGTGTCCTGGGCGCCGCGTGTCCTGGGCGCCGCGTGTCCTGGGCGCCGCGTGTCCTGGGCGCCGCGTGTCCTGGGCGCCAGGTGCCCCCTAGGGTGTCGATCTACCACGTGCCCGGCTCCTCAAACAGCTTGTTGCCGCCACCACCAGCTACAACATACAGAAAACACGCATGATGCAAGGCTCGGGGTCAGTGAGTAGAGGTTACATTGAGGTTACATTGCTACAATCTCAGGACAACCATAAGGGATGAATGAGACATGCGCAAGTTGCGCGTTCCAGGACGCGAACCCATGACCTGTCGATCTGCAGTTCTACACTTTATCACATCCTATGATGCACTTAATTCCACGCGTTAGGCATGTTTTATCACATCCTATGATGCACTTAATTCCACGCGGCATGTTTTATCATATCCTAGGATGCACGTAATTCCAGGCATATTTTATCACATCCCAGGATGCACTTAATTCCACGCGTTACACTACCTTTCTTCAGTTTTGGCATATTGGAGCAAAATAGAAACTATCGTTATCACACACAATGTATCTATACACCTCCAAAGACCCACGAGGGAAAGTACTGACCGAAAGTAGGTCACACAAACAAACCCCGGACGTCCGTGTCCGTGAAAATCGCCCACGAAGCGATTCCCCACGGACACGGATACGCACACGGAGTGGACCAATGGATGTTTCTCAAGTATTTCTCTATATAAGCGATTTTTCGCGGACACGGACACGGATCACGGATAAATGGATGGCCAGCTTTAGGCATGTTTTATCACATCCAAGATGTACTTTACACGTATGGCATGTTCTTTTCACATCCCAGGATGTACTTTGCATTACGGCATCTCTATCACACGCTAGGATGAATCTGTAATTTACGTATGCACTTATTTATACGGGGACCACGCAATGCAATACTCGGCCAACAATCAGAGGAATGCCTAAGGTCATTGTTTAACAACTCTACCAAAGCGTCAAGAGTCAAGATCCCGGATGTTGTACCACGCCGCTATATCCCCAGCAACTATGCCTTCCTTGACACCAGGAAGTACCTAACTGACAACCTAGCATACATATTCGATTATAATGCTATCTGCTACCACTGTATGAACAAGTGGTCTTCACTAACCGGCTTACGTACGGCCAATATGGAAAATTGTATACCGCCACCCCTGCTCTTCAATGATTTTCAATTTTATGATTTTCGGCGCCGGTCTAGACGCATACCTTGCATGTACCTGGGGTATACAGCCCCGGCCCAGCCACGTGGTCGCGGGCCGTGTGCCTGAGTATACAGCCCGGGCCCGGTCACGTGGTCGCGGGCCGTGTACCTGGGGTATACAGCCCGGGCCCGGTCACGTGGTCGCGGGCCGTGTACCTGGGGTATACAGCCCGGGCCCAGCCACGTGGTCGCGGGCCGTGTACCTGGGGTATACAGCCCCGGCCCAGCCACGTGGTCGCGGGCCGTGTACCTGGGGTATACAGCCCGGGCCCGGTCACGTGGTCGCGGGCCGTGTACCTGGGGTATACAGCCCGGGCCCGCTCACGTGGTCGCGGGCCGTGTACC
Source organism: Arenicola marina (assembly GCA_964019135.1). Lineage (NCBI taxonomy): Eukaryota > Metazoa > Annelida > Polychaeta > Arenicolidae > Arenicola > Arenicola marina. Next base: position 4,283,694 of record OZ025251.1, read on the forward strand.
TGGGGTATACAGCCCCGGCCCAGCCACGTGGTCGCGGGCCGTGTGCCTGGGGTATACAGCCCGGGCCCGGTCACGTGGTCGCGGGCCGTGGTACACCGGAGACGCGTGCGTTCCTTCCCGCCACAGGCTGCGTGTTGTGGTAAGGCCTGACATGCTTGTGGTCAAAATGGCACGCAGTTGACGTCATAGTGACGTCAGTGCACCCGTGGAATTCAAAAGCCTCGTTTTCATTCATGGGTTGAGAGCGCCTGGGCGCTCACTTAAGTGGCACTCAAATAAAGTTATTCATGCCAAGAGAAACTTTACCAATATTTTTAAAAGAAACTGAAGTATGTAGGTTCTTAGTTTATAGGCACACACTAGTTGCACACAGTAAATGTAGTTAAGCCACTTTTCTTGTGGCCAAGCTGATGCATCTTGGCAAGTGTGCCTTTCTTGCGTAGTACGTCATTAAGTTCGGGCCGCGTTGCCGTTTTTAGCCTTTGCCAATGTGATGACGTATCTATTTCGTACACAGTTAACATTCAGTCCTATAACAAAGACATTTCTCCCAAAGATTTAGACAATCTTAATGTAATGTGGGTGGACAATGGCTGAATGAGCAGAATTAATGCCTGGTCTTAATACCGTGCTTGATTTTTATTTGCGTATGTGTGTGTGAGGGCAAAATGGGGGGGGGGGGGGAGGGGGGAGGAAGGGGGACCGGAAATTGTCGCACATTTCTGTTCATCTCTGTACATATTGTACCTGGCACATCTTCCCTCCTGCCACGTTGAGCTACCCGCTTTCTTGCTCACCCAGTTCCTTGTCTGATTACCGCTCCATAATTATAACCAATATGGCATTCTGACAACTCCCCTTTCAAGACCATTTCTCATAAATTATATATTGTATGAAATTGTATTAAATTAGAAGGGTAATGGTTTCCTGCTGGTGTGTTAGAAGGTGCGAATCCTTCCCTGGGCTATATCGTACGTATGTAGGTCAAGGTGCAGACCGCCCAGCGGCACCTCACACCAGCAGCAAACTAACAAACTATGCAAATCAGTCCTGCTGTGGCGAACACCTGTCCACTTGAAGTTATTTATACATATATTTGCAGCCCAAAATGGCTCTAATGAACAATTCGCATTCACATTTATCAGAACGAAAACATTGGTTTTACATAAAATGGTAAATACGTTTTTTCTTTTACTTGAGTTTTGTTTCCTTTGGTAGGAAAATATGTGTACCACGTCACATATTTGCGTGTATTTCATTATTTAATTTCAGAATTTAGGGGTGCTATGCAGGCTCCAAGGCCACGATTTTTAATGAAAATAATGTATAACATTTGCACTAATCAGGCCATAAAATGTTACGTTTTCAAATACCGACGATTTTGGCGGAAAACAACTGTTTGATTAGCTTTGTTGATGATGAAGTACCAGTGACCTATTGACCTGACAGAGCGAGCTGACCCAGCGTTGGCACTGAAAACTGGACCGGAAATGAATATTCTCCCACTCACTTGGCCGCGGCCTTTGTTTTCCTCACTAGTTACACACCTTTATACATAAGACACAACGCAAGATGATGTTGTAAGCCCCATTGTACCAGGTAAACTCTCACACGTGCAGGCCAGGTTTGAAACCCCATAAAATAAATCCCACTAAAACCCCATAATAAACAACCAGCAAAGCCGTCAAAACACTGCCAGCCTCCTCAGATACAAACCCGAGGACACATCCCAATCCGACACAAACCCTCCTTGGTGATCCAAAGCCCACCCCTCCCCCAAGAGATATATCGCCATCTGCAACTTGTCACGCTCAGCTAAGTTACCATTGGTTATATACAGGCAGAGGCAGAGGGTGGGAAGGGCGGGGTTAAGGCAATGTCTGGATACTCTCCCGTCTCCAGACTGCCACCCCCGCGCCGACCCAACAGCCAATCTCGCAATAGTACCCGCCCCCAACCCCACCCCCTCCTTCATCCCACCTCAAAAAGCATTAGTGGCTCGCAGATCTCAGAAGGGTCCAATTTGCAAATCGGTATATATTTCGTTTGTGATGCAGGGACAGTGCCATGTGCCCCCCCCCCCCCCCGGTGTTGCCCGCTGCCACCTGGGCCGTCAAAAGGCATGCCGGAAACAAGGCCTGCTAATGTGCCTGTATTAAGGCGATTTACTCGGCCGCACCCTAACCATCCTTGACACTCCACCCACCCTGACACACCCTCCCCAACCACCCACCCTGACACACCCTCCCCACCAATACCCCCCTGACACACCACCCCGCCCAGCTGTACACTCACTACCCTGTCAAACCTCGCAACCACCCTTCAGTCTGTCTGTCGACACCGGAAAGGGGCACCAACGACCTTGAGACGACTGGTGACCTTGAACTCGGGCTATAGCGTGACCCTGCACCGGTCGATGCCCCCTCACCCCCACGACACAGACAGCCTCCCCTACCCCCGCCTCCACCCACCCCCCTTATGTCTAGACGGCTCACTGCCGCTGGCCGCGGGTACAGATAGCGATAAAAAACAGCTCCACCCCCACCTATTAAAACAGGTGGGTCGTGCCACTGATACCTCCCCTCCCCCTACCTCCCACCACCTTCACTGCGGCTGACATTCCTGACCACCCACCCCAGTCTCACTAAGACAAGAGGGGGCCCAGTGACGGGGGTGAGGGGGTCGTTAAGAATCCCGCCGTGCCGCCCCCCCCCCATCCCCACCACCCTCCAGTGCCCCCCCCCCCCGCACCACCCTCCAGAGCTCCCCCCACCCTCCCCACCTCCCACATATCAAGGACCGTGTATCTTTCCCTTTCGCACGACGCACGAGGAAGGGGGTGAGGAGGTGGGGGGGGGGGGAGGCTGTGGAAGGCGAGGGGGTACCAGACATTGACCCTACTCCGCCTGACCCCCCATCACTTCAAGGTTAACGACCTACCCGGGGGACCTGCCCAGCGACATTCTTCGATTAAATACTACGCAGGCGGCACGACAGGCCACAACCGGGCTAAACCAAGCATCCCCTCTTCCAAGAATCCCATTTAAATCTGTCCAACGGCCATGCCACTTGTAAACGCCCGCTGGCGGGGTGTGGCTGGAGGAGTGGGTCTGAATGCTCCGGAGTCAGGTCATGGCCCAGAGGTCATGTCGAGGTCGTATTGTCCTTTGTTCACTGACCTCTGATGGGCAGCTAAAAGCGGCGGATTTGTTCATAATCTTACGAACACCCTATGCCGTCCATGATGTCACTAACACCCTATGCCCTCCATGATCTCACAGACACCATGTCTTTCATGATCTCACAGACACCCTACGACGCACATGACCACACTAACACAATGTCATCCATGACCTCACGGTCACCCTGTCGTCCATGGTCTTAGGACACCCTATGTCGTCCATGAACTCACCGACACCCTATGTCGTCGATGACGGACACCCTATGTCGTCCATGATCTCACAGACACCCTATGCCGACCAGGGCCTCACGGACACCCTATGTCGTCCAGGACCGCACAGACACCCTATGCCGCCCATGACTTCTCTGACACCCTATGCCGTCCATGATCACAGTTAAACCCTATGCCGTGCATGACCTCACGGACACCCTATGTCGCCCATTACCTCACAGCTACCCTATGTCGTCCATGATCTCAGACAACCTATGCCGACCATGACCTTGCGGACATCCTGTCTTCCATTACCTCACGGACACCCTATATATTCCATGATTTCCCGGACCCCTATGTCGTCCATGATATCAGTAACACTATATCGCCCATGACCACACTAACACCCTGTGCCGTCCATGACCTAACGGCCCCCCTTTATCGTCCATGACCTCACAGACACCCTATATCGCCCATGACCACACTAACACCTATGCCGTCCATGATCTTACTAACACCCCATGCCGTCCATGATCTCACGGACACCCTATGTCGTCCATGACCTCACAGACACCCTATGTCGTCCATGACCTCACGGACACCCTATGTCGTCTATGATCTCACTAACACCCTATGTCGTCCATGACCTCACAGACACCCTATGTCGTCCATGATCTCACTAACACCCTATGTCGTCCATGACCTCACAGACACCATATGTCGTCCATGACCTCAGACATCATATGTCGTCAAGGACCTGACAGGCACCATATGTCGTCCATGACCTAACAGACACCCTATGCCGTCCATGACCTAACGCCCCCCCTATATCGTCCATGACCTCACAGACACCCTATGTCATCAATGATCTCACTAACACCCTGTGTCGTCCATGACCTCACGGACACCCTATGTCGTCCATGACCTCACAGACAACATATGTCGTCCATGACCTCACGGACACCCTATGTCGCATTTCATAGGGATTGGAATAGGCATATCCTTATCAGCCCACCCGGAAGTTCCCTGTCACGTGTTGCGGGTCCCGGGCGAGATACCGAACCTGGCCTAAAGAAATGCGCCCACTGGGCTGGATACATAAGATCTAAGAGACGATTGACTGGTTGGTCTCAAGCAGGACGCCTAAACCCGTGTCGGTCATACCGCGACCAGGGCGGAAAGGGTCAAGAAGGAAATGAGCCACGTCTGGGGGAGTGACCCCCTACTCTTTGCTAATAACGGCATGTGAGCTTTATCCTGCACCAAAATCGACTTTTGCAGGGCGATTTTTCGAACCACACACCGGGCCGCTTGGTTTCTGTCTTTGGGCTGGCCTCGCCGAGCATACGGGACACTATAGCCGAGCGCGCTACCCACCAGGCCGCGGGTACGTGACCCCGCCGTCTTGAGACAACGTCAAAGTCTCGGGCCACGCCGTTGTCGTCCGTCGTACGTTCACACAGGGTCAAGTCATCCTCGCTGGATATCAAACTGATCTACGAACCACAAATGTCTCCATTAACAGCAATAACCACAAAGGTTGGGAGGGTGCGCGGGGCTTGACGAGTGTGGTGAGTAGGCGGGTACGGGCGCTGAGACAAACAACATTCGGAAGGAATCCTCGTCACTCCCTTCGCATCGCGGAGATCACAGAGTACGGTGATTACGGCCAGGTACAACCAGTCACAAAGCGGTAACGTCAAGTATTGTTGCCGCGCCGCGAGTTTGCCTTCAGGACCTCTCCTTATGCCTATATAGTAGGCCGCGGACTCTCCGACCCGCCCCCCACCCCACCCGCCACCCCCAGGTGTGTGTGGGGGGGGGGGGGGGGGGCGGGTCGGTCGGTGGTGGCCACCCCGACGGACGGACACAAAGCCGTCAGCGGCCGTGATCTACCGCGGACATAAAGCCGGCTGCACCCCGCCAGCCGCCCTGCCGGCCACACCGCCGGCCACACCGCCGACACCCCGCCCGCCACACCGCCTACACGCCGGGAGTGCACACCCAGTTTTGCGGTCTCCGCCAGTTGGGTGAGTACGACGCCGGCCGCCGCGCGGTGGTGGCACTGTACCGGGCGCACCGGGTCGGCCGCCCACCGGCCTCATCTCCCCAGCGCCCCACCCTCCCCCTCCGTCGTGCCCGCGGGATGGTCAACCGGTAACCCCGTGCCCGCCGCCCGGGGTGGGTCCGCGCGCTGCACGTGCTGCCCCGCGTCGCACGCGCTGCCGTCTCCGACATCTGCCGTCTAGGACCCACCGGCGGGTCTCCGGGTCACTGGGGCACACAGGGCGCGGAACCAGCCTGGTCAACCGGGGAAGGCGACCCAGGCAGGATGAACGAGGAACGAGCCTGACAGACAAAGAGGAAACCTCGTAAGGAAGGAAGGCGGGGTCAACAAGGACACGGAGTGAGCAGCAGTCAGGGCGGGAGGCGGGGTCAACAACGACACACGGAGTGAGCAGCACTCAGGGCGGGAGGCGGGGTCAACAAGGACACGGAGTGAGCAGCAGTCAGGGCGGGAGGCGGGGTCAACAAGGACACGGAGTGAGCAGCACTCAGGGCGGGAGGCGGGGTCAACAAGGACACATGGAGTGAGCAGCAGTCAGGGCGGGAGGCGGGGTCAACAAGGACACGGAGTGAGCAGTTAGGGCGGGAGGCGGGGTCAACAAGGACACGGAGTGAGCAGCACTCAGGGCGGGAGGCGGGGTCAACAAGGACACATGGAGTGAGCAGCAGTCAGGGCGGGAGGCGGGGTCAACAAGGACACGGAGTGAGCAGTTAGGGCGGGAGGCGGGGTCAACAAGGACACGGAGTGAGCAGCACTCAGGGCGGGAGGCGGGGTCAACAAGAACACATGGAGTGAGCAGCAGTCAGGGCGGGAGGCGGGGTCAACAAGGACACGGAGTGAGCAGTTAGGGCGGGAGGCGGGGTCAACAAGGACACATGGAGTAAGCAAGTCAGGGCGGGAGACGGGGTCAACAAGGACACATGGAGTAAGCAGCAGTCAGGGCGGGAGGCGGGGTCAACAAGGACACATGGAGTAAGCAGCACTCAGGGCGGGAGGCGGGGTCAACAAGGACACGGAGTAAGCAGCACTCAGGGCGGGAGGCGGGGACAACAAGGACACGATGTGAGCAGCACTCAGGGCGGGAGGCGGGGTCAACAAGGACACATGGAGTGAGCAACACTCAGGGCGGGAGGTGGGGTCAACAAGGACACATGGAGTAAGCAGCACTCAGGGCGGGAGGCGGGGTCAACAAGGACACGGAGTAAGCAGCACTCAGGGCGGGAGGCGGGGTCAACAAGGACACGGAGTGAGCAGCACTCAGGGCGGGAGGCGGGGTCAACAAGGACACATGGAGTGAGCAGCAGTCAGGGCGGGAGGCGGGGTCAACAAGGACACGGAGTGAGCAGTTAGGGCGGGAGGCGGGGTCAACAAGGACACATGGAGTAAGCAAGTCAGGGCGGGAGACGGGGTCAACAAGGACACATGGAGTAAGCAGCAGTCAGGGCGGGAGGCGGGGTCAACAAGGACACATGGAGTAAGCAGCACTCAGGGCGGGAGGCGGGGTCAACAAGGACACGGAGTGAGCAGCACTCAGGGCGGGAGGCGGGGACAACAAGGACACGGAGTGAGCAGCACTCAGGGCGGGATCAACAAGGACACATGGAGTGAGCAACACTCAGGGCGGGAGGCGGGGTCAACAAGGACACATGGAGTAAGCAGCAGTCAGGGCGGGAGGCGGGGTCAACAAGGACACGGAGTGAGCAGCACTCAGGGCGGGAGGCGGGGTCAACAAGGACACGGAGTGAGCAGCACTCAGGGCGGGAGGCGGGGTCAACAAGGACACGGAGTAAGCAGCACTCAGGGCGGGAGGCGGGGTCAACAAGGACACGGAGTGAGCAGTTAGGGCGGGAGGCGGGGTCAACAAGGACACGGAGTGAGCAGCAGTCAGGGCGGGAGGCGGGGTCAACAAGGACACGGAGTGAGCAGCAGTCAGGGCGGGAGGTGGTGTCAACAAGGACACGGAGTGAGCAGTTAGGGCGGGAGGCGGGGTCAACAAGGACACATGGAGTAAGCAGCAGTCAGGGCGGGAGGCGGGGTCAACAAGGACACGGAGTGAGCAGCAGTCAGGGCGGGAGGCGGGGTCAACAAGGACACGGAGTGAGCAGCACTCAGGGCGGGAGGTGGGGACAACAAGGACACGGAGTGAGCAACACTCAGGGCGGGAGGCGGGGTCAACAAGGATACATGGAGTGAGCAGCACTCAGGGCGGGAGGTGGGGACAACAAGGACACGGAGTGAGCAGCAGTCAGGGCGGGAGGCGGGGTCAACAAGGACACGGAGTGAGCAGCAGTCAGGGCGGGAGGTGGGGACAACAAGGACACGGAGTGAGCAGCACTCAGGGCGGGAGGCGGGGTCAACAAGGACACGGAGTGAGCAGCACTCAGGGCGGGAGGCGGGGTCAACAAGGACACGGAGTGAGCAGCAGTCAGGGCGGGAGGCGGGGTCAACAAGGACACGGAGTGAGCAGCACTCAGGGCGGGAGGTGGGGACAACAAGGACACGGAGTGAGCAACACTCAGGGCGGGAGGCGGGGTCAACAAGGATACATGGAGTGAGCAGCACTCAGGGCGGGAGGTGGGGACAACAAGGACACGGAGTGAGCAGCACTCAGGGCGGGAGGCGGGGTCAACAAGGACACGGAGTGAGCAGCAGTCAGGGCGGGAGGTGGGGACAACAAGGACACGGAGTGAGCAACACTCAGGGCGGGAGGCGGGGTCAACAAGGACACGGAGTGAGCAGCACTCAGGGCGGGAGGCGGGGTCAACAAGGACACGGAGTGAGCAGCACTCAGGGCGGGAGGCGGGGACAACAAGGACACGGAGTGAGCAGCAGTCAGGGCGGGAGGCGGGGTCAACAAGGACACGGAGTGAGCGGCAGTCAGGGCGGGAGGCGGGGTCAACAAGGACACGGAGTGAGCAGCAGTCAGGGCGGGAGGCGGGGTCAACAAGGACACGGAGTGAGCAGCACTCAGGGCGGGAGGCGGGGTCAACAAGGACACGGAGTGAGCAGCACTCAGGGCGGGAGGCGGGGTCAACAAGGACACGGAGTGAGCAGCACTCAGGGCGGGAGGCGGGGTCAACAAGGACACGGAGTGAGCAGCAGTCAGGGCGGGAGGCGGGGTCAACAAGGACACGGAGTGAGCAGTTAGGGCGGGAGGCGGGGTCAACAAGGACACGGAGTGAGCAGCAGTCAGGGCGGGAGGCGGGGTCAACAAGGACACGGAGTGAGCAGCAGTCAGGGCGGGAGGCGGGGTCAACAAGGACACGGAGTGAGCAGCAGTCAGGGTGGGAGGTGGGGACAACAAGGACACGGAGTGAGCAGCAGTCAGGGTGGGAGGCGGGGTCAACAAGGACACGGAGTGAGCAGCACTCAGGGCGGGAGGCGGGGTCAACAAGGACCCGGAGTGAGCAGCAGTCAGGGCGGGAGGCGGGGTCAACAAGGACACGGAGTGAGCAGCACTAAGGGCGGGAGGCGGGGTCAACAAGGACACATGGAGTGAGCAGCACTCAGGGTGGGAGGCGGGGTCAACAAGGACACGGAGTGAGCAGCACTCAGGGCGGGAGGCGGGGTCAACAAGGACACATGGAGTGAGCAACACTCAGGGCGGGAGGCGGGGACAACAAGGACACGGAGTGAGCAGTTAGGGCGGGAGGCGGGGTCAACAAGGACACGGAGTGAGCAGTTAGGGCGGGAGACGGGGTCAAGAAGGACACGGAGTGAGCAGCACTCAGGGCGGGAGGCGGGGTCAACAAGGACACATGGAGTGAGCAACACTCGGGGCGGGAGGCGGGGTCAACAAGGACACATGGAGTGAGCAACACTCAGGGCGGGAGGCGGGGTCAACAAGGACATGGAGTGAGCAGCACTCAGGGCGGGAGGCGGGGTCAACAAGGACACGGAGTGAGCAGAAGTCAGGGCGGGAGGCGGGGTCAACAAGGACACGGAGTGAGCAGCACTCAGGGCGGGAGGCGGGGTCAACAAGGACACATGGAGTGAGCAGCACTCAGGGTGGGAGGCGGGGTCAACAAGGACACGGAGTGAGCAGCACTCAGGGCGGGAGGCGGGGTCAACAAGGACACATGGAGTGAGCAGCACTCAGGGCGGGAGGCGGGGTCAACAAGGACACATGGAGTGAGCAACACTCGGGGCGGGAGGCGGGGTCAACAAGGACACATGGAGTGAGCAACACTCAGGGCGGGAGGCGGGGTCAACAAGGACATGGAGTGAGCAGCACTCAGGGCGGGAGGCGGGGTCAACAAGGACACGGAGTGAGCAGAAGTCAGGGCGGGAGGCGGGGTCAACAAGGACACGGAGTGAGCAGCACTCAGGGCGGGAGGCGGGGTCAACAAGGACACATGGAGTGAGCAGCACTCAGGGTGGGAGGCGGGGTCAACAAGGACACGGAGTGAGCAGCACTCAGGGCGGGAGCGGGGTCAACAAGGACACATGGAGTGAGCAACACTCAGGGCGGGAGGCGGGGACAACAAGGACACGGAGTGAGCAGTTAGGGCGGGAGGCGGGGTCAACAAGAACACGGAGTGAGCAGTTAGGGCGGGAGACGGGGTCAACAAGGACACGGAGTGAGCAGCACTCAGGGCGGGAGGCGGGGTCAACAAGGACACATGGAGTGAGCAACACTCGGGGCGGGAGGCGGGGTCAACAAGGACACATGGAGTGAGCAACACTCAGGGCGGGAGGCGGGGTCAACAAGGACACGGAGTGAGTAGCAGTCAGGGCGGGAGGCGGGGTCAACAAGGACACATGGAGGAAGCAACAGTCAGGGCGGGAGTCGGGGTCAACAAGGACACATGGAGTGAGCAGTTAGGGCGGGAGGCGGGATCAACAAGGACACATAGAGTGAGCAGCAGTCAGGGCGAGAGGCGGGGACAACAAGGACATGGAGTGAGCAACACTCAGGGCGGGAGGCGGGGTCAACAAGGACACATGGAGTGAGCAACACTCGGGGCGGGAGGCGGGGTCAACAAGGACACATGGAGTGAGCAACACTCAGGGCGGGAGGCGGGGTCAACAAGGACAAATGGAGTGAGCAGCACTCAGGGCGGGAGGCGGGGTCAACAAGGACACATGGAGTGAGCAACACTCAGGGCGGGAGGCGGGGTCAACAAGGACACATGGAGTGAGCAGCACTCAGGGCGGGAGGCGGGGTCAACAAGGACACGGAGTGAGCAGCAGTCAGGGCGGGAGGTGGGGTCAAAAAGGACACATGGAGTGAGTAACACTCAGGGCGGGAGGCGGGGTCAACAAGGACACATGGAGTGAGTAACACTCAGGGCGGGAGGCGGGGTCAACAAGGACACATGGAGTGAGCAGCAGTCAGGGCGGGTAGCGGGGTCAACAAGGACACATGGAGTGAGCAGCAGTCAGGGCGGGAGGCGGGGTCAATAAGGACACATGGAGTGAGCAGCAGTCAGGGCGGGAGGCGGGGTCAACAAGGACGCACGGAGTGAGCAGCAGTCAGGGCGGGAGGCGGGGTCAACAAGGACACATGGAGTGAGCAGCAGTCAGGGCGGGAGGCGGGGTCAACAACGACACATGGAGTGAGCAGCACTCAGGGCGGGAGGCGGGGTCAACAAGGACACATGGAGTGAGCAGCAGTCAGGGTGGGAGGCGGGGTCAACAAGGACACATGGAGTGAGCAGCACTCAGGGCGGGAGGCGGGGTCAACAAGGACACATGGAGTGAGCAGCAGTCAGGGCAGGGTCAACTAGGACACACGGAGTGAGCAGCAGTCAGGGCGGGAGGCGGGGTCAACAAGGACACATGGAGTGAGCAGCAGTCAGGGCGGGAGGCGGGGTCAACAAGGACACATGGAGTGAGCAGCAGTCAGGGCGGGAGGCGGGGTCAACAACGACACATGGAGTGAGCAGCACTCAGGGCGGGAGGCGGGGTCAACAAGGACACATGGAGTGAGCAGCAGTCAGGGCAGGGTCAACAAGGACACACGGAGTGAGCAGCAGTCAGGGCGTGAGGCGGGGTCAACAAGGACACATGGAGTGAGCAGCACTCAGGGCGGGAGGCGGGGTCAACAAGGACACATGAAGTGAGCAGTCAGGGCGGGAGGCGGGGTCAACAAGGACACATGGAGTGAGCAGCAGTCAGGGCGGGAGGCGGGGTCAACTAGGACACATGGAGTGAGCAGCAGTCATGGCGGGAGGCGGGGTCAACCAGGACACTTGGAGTGAGCAGCAGTCAGGGTAGGAGGCGGGGTCAACAAGGACACATGGAGTGAGCAGCATTCAGGGCGGGAGGCGGGGTCAACAAGGACACATGGAGTGAGCAGCATTCAGGGCGGGAGGCGGGGTCAACAAGGACACATGGAGTGATACATGGAGGTTTACAGACTGCGGTGTTGCGACTGACCCATACGCAGTGGGGCTGAGGAGGGGGGGGGGGGGTACTATGCATCCCTCGGGCGACTCCCACGACAGCGGCGTCCACCTGCCACGCCCCCCCCCCCCCGCACCGCCAACCCGTCATCACGCCCGCAAGCTGCACGCACTCGACGCTCTTTGCTCTTGCCACGGACGGAGCTTTCTCACAATGCTCTTGGTGGTCGCCAAAAGGAACAAAAGCAGAATTTGAAAATATCTGTTTGAACATTGTGAAATATTAAAACACTGATAAATAATCCATACTCCGACTCTGGTAAAACAAGGAAAACGCATAGCCATCGAAGACAAAGGCATATCAAGTATCAAGCACTACAATAGGTTCACAACGGACAAAGACGTTCTAGAGTGACGTGATAATACTTGGTCTTGCGGTTGCCCAGACCACGTTATTGCACCGCCGCCCCCCCCCCCCCACCCCGCTCCCCACCACACACACCTGGGTACCTTCCACGCAGGCCTACCTCCCCCCATCATCCCTCGCCCACCTCACCACGGACCCCTGAGTCGATCAAACCGCTTGACTCCCCTCTCCCTCCCCCGTTCCCCCGGTCCCCTGCCGCCCCCACCCCCCCTCCCCCCGCTTCTCGGGTCCCCTCCCCCCGCTCCTCGGGTCCCCTCCCCCCGGTCCCCGGGTCCCCTCCTCCGCTACCCCTCCCCCTGGGTGCCCTCCCCCCGCTGACCGGGTCCCAGGCTAGCCCGGAGTCCGTCCGCACGCTGTCGGTGCAGTGACGCTGTCTCCACGTACAAAGGCCATGAAGCGGGTTACGGCGTTCGATATTCGTGGCGTGGCGTCAACGGCAGGGCAGGGTAACCACGCTCCCAGCGGCGTGACACTCACTGTCACCAGAGGGCGCCGGGGGTCAATCAGGACTATTACCTTGGAACCTCGTACATTAAATATGCTGGCTCGGTGCGTTGAGGTCACTCTTGGGGCCGGTGAGGTCACTCCTGGCCCGGTGCGTTGAGGTCACTCCTGGCAGGGTGCGTTGAAGTCCTGGCTTGGTGAGGTCACTCCGTGTCCCGGTGAGGTCACTCCTGGCTCGGTGAGGTCACTCCTGGCCCGGTGAGGTCATTCCGTGTCCCGGTGAGGTCACTCCTGGCCCGGTGAGGTCACTCCTGGCTTGGTGAGGTCACTCCGTGTCCCGGTGAGGTCACTCCTGGCTCGGTGAGGTCACTCCTGGCTCGGTGAGGTCACTCCTGGCCCGGTGAGGTCATTCCGTGTCCCGGTGAGGTCACTCCTGGCCCGGTGAGGTCATTCCGTGTCCCGGTGAGGTCACTCCTGGCCCGGTGAGGTCACTCCTGGCTCGGTGAGGTCACTCCTGGCTCGGTGAGGCCACTCCGTGTCCCGGTGAGATAACTCCTGGCCCGGTGAGGCCACTCCGTGTCCCGGTGAGGTCACTCCTGGCTCGGTGAGGTCACTCCTGGCTCGGTGAGGTCACTCCTGGCCCGGTGAGGTCACTCCGTGTCCCGGTGAGGTCACTCCGTGTCCCGGTGAGGTCACTCCGTGTCCCGGTGAGGTCACTCCTGGCTCGGTGAGGTCACTCCTGGAAAGGTGCGTTGAAGTCCTGGCTTGGTGAGGTCACTCCGTGTCCCGGTGAGGTCACTCCTGGCTTGGTGAGGTCACTCCTGGCTCGGTGAGGTCACTCCTGGCTCGGTGAGGTCACTCCTGGCCCGGTGAGGTCACTCCGTGTCCCGGTGAGGTCACTCCTGGCCCGGTGAGGTCATTCCGTGTCCCGGTGAGGTCACTCCTGGCCCGGTGAGGTCACTCCTGGTTCGGTGAGGTCACTCCTGGCTCGGTGAGGCCACTCCGTGTCCCGGTGAGGTCACTCCTGGCCCGGTGAGGCCACTCCGTGTCCCGGTGAGGTCACTCCGTGTCTCGGTGAGGTCACTCCTGGCTCGGTGAGGTCACTCCTGGCCCGGTGAGGTCACTCCGTGTCCCGGTGAGGTCACTCCGTGTCCCGGTGAGGTCACTCCGTGTCCCGGTGAGGTCACTCCTGGCCCGGTGAGGTCACTCCTGGCTCGGTGAGGTCACTCCTGGCTCGGTGAGGCCACTCCGTGTTCCGGTGAGGTCACTCCTGGCTCGGTGAGGTCACTCCTGGCTTGGTGAGGTCACTCCGTGTCCCGGTGAGGTCACTCCGTGTCCCGGTGAGGTCACTCCTGGCTCGGTGAGGTCATTCCGTGTCCCGGTGAGGTCACTGCTGGCCCGGTGAGGTCACTCCTGGCTCGGTGAGGTCACTCCTGGCTCGGTGAGGCCACTCCGTGTCCCGGTGAGGTCACTCCTGGCCCGGTGAGGCCACTCCGTGTCCCGGTGAGGTCACTCCGTGTCCCGGTGAGGTCACTCCTGGCTCGGTGAGGTCACTCCTGGCTCGGTGAGGTCACTCCGTGTCCCGGTGAGGTCACTCCGTGTCCCGGTGAGGTCACTCCTGGCTCGGTGAGGTCACTCCTGGCCCGGTGAGGTCATTCCGTGTCCCGGTGAGGTCACTCCTGGCCCGGTGAGGTAACTCCTGGCTCGGTGAGGTCACTCCTGGCCCGGTGAGGTCATTCCGTGGCCCGGTGAGGTCACTCCTGGCCCGGTGAGGTCACTCCTGGCTCGGTGAGGTCACTCCTGGCTTGGTGAGGTCACTCCGTGTCCCGGTGAGGTCACTCCTGGCCCGGTGAGGTCACTCCTGGCTCGGTGAGGTCACTCCTGACCCGGTGAGGTCGCTCCTGGCTCGGTGAGGTCACTCCTGGCTCGGTGAGGTCACTCCTGGCTCGTTGAGGTCACTCCTAGGGCCTCGGTTCGAATCCATGCCCGAGCACCTAATCCGGGGCAGGTTTCACCCGTGCTTCATACTTCATCGTCCCGGAAGATTCTTTGGCCCAGTTTAGTAGCCCTGGAGTGCACAAAAGCGGCATAAAATACCAACCCACTCATTCGTCGAGTGCCACATAGACACAGCCACACGTACAAAGCGCGGTGGTGGCTGCCTATTGCCACATAGACACAGCCACACGTACAAAGGGCGGGGGTGGCTGCCGAGTGCCACATAGACACAGCCACACGTACAAAGGGCGGGGGTGGCTGCCGAGTGCCACATAGACACAGCCACACGTACAAAGGGCGGGGGTGGCTGCCGAGTGCCACATAGACACAGCCACACGTACAAAGCGCAGTGGTGGCTGCCGAGTGCCACATAGACACAGCCACACGTACAAAGGGCGGTGGTGGCTGCCGAGTGCCACATAGACACAGCCACACGTACAAAGGGCGGGGGTGGCTGCCGAGTGCCACATAGACACAGCCACACGTACAAAGGGCGGTGGTGGCTGCCGAGTGCCACATAGACACAGCCACACGTACAAAGGGCCGTGGTGGCTGCCGAGTGCCACATAGACACAGCCACACGTACAAAGGGCGGGGGTGGCTGCCGAGTGCCACATAGGCACAGCCACACGTACAAAGGGCGGTGGTGGCTGCCGAGTGCCACATAGACACAGCCACACGTACAAAGGGCGGGGGTGGCTGCCGAGTGCCACATAGACACAGCCACACGCACAAAGGGCGGTGGTGGCTGCCGAGTGCCACATAGACACAGCCACACGTACAAAGGGCGGTGGTGGCTGCCGAGTGCCACATAGACACAGCCACACGTACAAAGGGCGGTGGTGGCTGCCGAGTGCCACATAGACACAGCCACACGTACAAAGGGCGGTGGTGGCTGCCGAGTGCCACATAGACACAGCCACACGTACAAAGGGCGGTGGTGGCTGCCGAGTGCCACATAGACACAGCCACACGTACAAAGGGCGGTGGTGGCTGCCGAGTGCCACATAGACACAGCCACACGTACAAAGGGCGGTGGTGGCTGCCGAGTGCCACCCACGCACACCTGGACTGCAAACCGCAGCCTCAGCAATCCGGGCCAGGTACAGCGGCCTTCCGGGGTGAGGGGCCGTGCCGTGGGGGGCTGGGGTGTGGGGGGTGGGGGGTGGAGCTGATCACGACCTTTCATTTTAAGCACCGGACACATGGCGATAACGTCGCATACAACTGGCACACTGGAGTTGAAAAACTGGGACAACGAGCGAGGACTGCACGATCTCTGGGTCACTCACCCAGGGCTCCCTCGTCAACGCCAATCACTGGGTCACTCACCCAGGGCTCCCTTGTCAACGACAATCACTGGGTCACTCACCCAGAGCTCCCATGTCAACCCCAATCACTGGGTCACTCACCCAGGGCTCCCTTGTCAACGCCAATCACTGGGTCACTCACCCAGGGCTCCCTTGTCAACCCCAATCACTGGGTCACTCACCCAGGGCTCCCTCATCAACGCCAATCACTGGGTCACTCACCCAGGGCTCCCTTGTCAACGCCAATCACTGGGTCACTCACCCAGGGCTCCTTCGTCAACCCCAATCACTGGGTCACTCACCCAGGGCTCCCTCGTCAACCCCAATCACTGGGTCACTCACCCAGGGCTCCCTTGTCAACCCCAATCACTGGGTCACTCACCCAGGGCTCCCTCGTCAACGCCAATCACTGGGTCACTCACCCAGGGCTCCCGTGTCAACGCCAATCACTGGGTCACTCACCCAGGGCTCCCTTGTCAACCCCAATCACTGGGTCACTCACCCAGGGCTCCCATGTCAACCCCAATCACTGGGTCACTCACCCAGGGCTCCCTTGTCAACGCCAATCACTGGGTCACTCACCCAGGGCTCCCTCATCAACGCCAATCACTGGGTCACTCACCCAGGGCTCCCTTGTCAACGCCAATCACTGGGTCACTCACCCAGGGCTCCTTCGTCAACCCCAATCACTGGGTCACTCACCCAGGGCTCCCTCGTCAACCCCAATCACTGGGTCACTCACCCAGGGCTCCCTTGTCAACCCCAATCACTGGGTCACTCACCCAGGGCTCCCTCGTCAACGCCAATCACTGGGTCACTCACCCAGGGCTTCCTTGTCAACGCCAATCACTGGGTCACTCACCCAGGGCTCCCTTGTCAACCCCAATCACTGGGTCACTCACCCAGGGCTTCCTTGTCAAAGCCAATCACTGGGTCACTCACCCAGGGCTCCCTTGTCAACCCCAATCACTGGGTCACTCACCCAGGGCTCCCTCGTCAACGCCAATCACTGGGTCACTCACCCAGGGCTCCCTTGTCAACGCCAATCACTGGGTCACTCACCCAGGGCTCCCTTGTCAACGCCAATCACTGGGTCACTCACCCAGGGCTCCCTTGTCAACCCCAATCACTGGGTCACTCACCCAGGGCTTCCTTGTCAAAGCCAATCACTGGGTCACTCACCCAGGGCTCCCTTGTCAACCCCAATCACTGGGTCACTCACCCAGGGCTCCCTCGTCAACGCCAATCACTGGGTCACTCACCCAGGGCTCCCTTGTCAACGCCAATCACTGGGTCACTCACCCAGGGCTCCCTCGTCAACCCCAATCACTGGGTCACTCACCCAGGGCTCCCTTGTCAACCCCAATCACTGGGTCACTCACCCAGGGCTCCCTCGTCACCCCCAATCACTGGGCCACTCACCCAGGGTTCCCTCGACACCCCCAATCACTGGGTCACTCACCCAAGGCTCCCTCGTCACCCCCAATCACTGGGTCACTCACCCAGGGCTCCCTCCTCACCCCCAATCACTGGGTCACTCACCCAGGGCTCCCTCGTCACCCCCAATCACTGGGTCACTCACCCAGAGCCCCCTCGTCACCCCCAATCACTGGGTCACTCACCCAGGGCTCCCTTGTCAACCCCAATCACTGGGTCACTCACCCAGGGCTCCCTTGTCACCCCCAATCACTGGGTCACTCACCCAGGGCTCCCTCGACACCCCCAATCACTGGGTCACTCACCCAGGGCTCTCTCGTCACCCCCAATCACTGGGCCACTCACCCAGGGCTCCCTTGTCAACCCCAATCACTGGGTCACTCACCCAGGGCTCCCTTGTCACCCCCAATCACTGGGTCACTCACCCAGGGCTCCCTCGTCACCCCCAATCACTAGGCCACTCACCAGAGCTCCCTCGACACCCCCAATCACTGGGCCACTCACCAAGGGCTCCCTCGACACCCCCAATCACTGGGTCACTCACCCAGGGCTCCCTCGTCACCCCTAATCACTGGGTCACTCACCCAGGGCTCCCTCGTCATCCCCAATCACTGGGTCACTCACCCAGGGCTCCCTCGTCACCCCCAATCACTGGGTCACTCACCCAGGGCTCCCTCGTCACCCCCAATGACTGGGTCACTCACCCAGGGCTCCCTCGACACCCCCAATCACTGGGTCACTCACCCAGGGCTCCCTCGTCACCCCCAATGACTGGGTCACTCACCCAGGGCTCCCTCGACACCCCCAATCACTGGGTCACTCACCCAGGGCTTCCTTGTCAACCCCAATCACTGGGTCACTCACCCAGGGCTCCCTCGTCACCCCCAATCACTGGGTCACTCACCCAGGGCTCCCTTGTCAACCCCAATCACTGGGCCACTCACCCAGGGCTCCCTCGTCACCCCTAATCACTGGGTCACTCACCCAGGGCTCCCTTGTCAACCCCAATCACTGGGTCACTCACCCAGGGCTCCCTCGTCACCCCCAATCACTGGGTCACTCACCAAGGGCTCCCTTGTCAACCCCAATCGCTTAGACACTCACCCAGGGCTCCCTCGTCACCCCCAATCACTGGGTCACTCACCCAGGGCTCCCTTGTCAACCCCAATCACTGGGTCACTCACCCAGGGCTCCCTCGTCACCCCCAATCACTGGGTCACTCAACAAGGGCTCCCTTGTCAACCCCAATCGCTTAGTCACTCACCCAGGGCTCCCTCGTCACCCCCAATCACTGGGTCACTCACCCAGGGCTCCCTCGTCACCCCCAATGACTGGGTCACTCACCCAGGGCTCCCTCGACACCCCCAATCACTGGGTCACTCACCCAGGGCTTCCTTGTCAACCCCAATCACTGGGTCACTCACCCAGGGCTCCCTCGTCACCCCCAATCACTGGGTCACTCACCCAGGGCTCCCTTGTCAACCCCAATCACTGGGCCACTCACCCAGGGCTCCCTCGTCACCCCCAATCACTGGGTCACTCACCCAGGGCTCCCTTGTCAACCCCAATCACTGGGTCACTCACCCAGGGCTCCCTCGTCACCCCCAATCACTGGGTCACTCACCAAGGGCTCCGTTGTCAACCCCAATCACTGGGTCACTCACCAAGGGCTCCCTCGTCACCCCCAATCACTGGGTCACTCACCAAGGGCTCCCTTGTCAACCCCAATCACTGGGTCACTCACCCAGGGCTCCGTTGTCATGCTTTCTTTTGCGACTGGAGGCTTCCCTTGTCACCGCTTCTCCTGTAACGAGCAGAGATAAAGTCAAAGGTTAGTTACTCACCTCACACGCACAGTTTGAAGCACTGCGAACATGCTGCTGAATTTAATTGGGGTGTTAAGTCGCTTTTGGGCACAAAGGGCTAGACTGGGCCGCAAAACCTCCCAGGACGATGAAAGATGAACGGATGAAACAGGCCCCAGATTAGATTGACCACACCAGATTGACTACACCAGGGGGGCCCCCTGATCCGACGGATGAAGACTACAGCAGGGCGGGGGTGTGGGGAGGGGGCATTCGCTACCTTCGAACAAATTCACAATTCGTGAACAATCCCCCATTGTTATCAATTCTGATTTGATATAAATAGATAATATTTTATATAAATAAATAATATAAATAAATAATATTTTATATAAATCAATAACATTTTATATAAATCAATAACATTTTATATAAATCAATAACATTTTATATAAATAAACAATGACAACAAGGTGAGCGCGTGACGACAAGGTGACGTGTGACATCCGTACCTAGGTCCTCCCCCTGGGCCCCCCTGTCACGCCTGGCAGCAGGTCCGTCAGCGCCCGAGTCCCCCTCAGACTCCTCCATGATGGTCGTCATACTGGAATGGTTCGGTGGAAATGGAGACCTGGGCAGGTAGAGGTAAAATACAGCTTTCCAGGAGCTAGCAATACTTACACTTCTTATACTGATAATTCATAACCAGAAATTATAGTTTTTCGAGATTCGGATAAAATAATATTGTAACCATATCCCTCACAGATACTTGTAATGTACCAGTCTGACATCTGACAGAGCCAACAGACATTTGTAATGTACCAGTCTGACATCTGTCAGGGCCAACAGACATTTGTAATGTACCAGTCTGACATCTGACAGGGCCAACAGACATTTTTGTAATGTACCAGTCTGACATCTGACAGGGCCAACAGACATTTTTGTAATGTACCAGTCTGACATCTGACAGGGCCAACAGACATTTGTAATGTACCAGTCTGACATCTGACAGGGCCAACAGACATTTGTAATGTACCAGTCTGACATCTGACAGGGCCAACAGACATTTGTAATGTACCAGTCTGACATCTGACAGGGCCAACAGACATTTGTAATGTACCAGTCTGACATCTGACAGGGCCAACAGACATTTTTGTAATGTACCAGTCTGACATCTGACAGGGCCAACAGACATTTGTAATGTACCAGTCTGACATCTGACAGGGCCAACAGACATTTGTAATGTACCAGTCTGACATCTGACAGGGCCAACAGACATTTATAATGTACCAGTCTGACATCTGACAGGGCCAACAGACATTTGTAATGTACCAGTCTGACATCTGACAGGGCCAACAGACGCTTGTAATGGACCAGTCTGACATCTGACACAGACACAGTGGTTGGAGAGCAAACCCGTTGCTTAGGCTTTAGGCACCAAACTTGGATAAATCAGTTATGATCGATCGAGCTGCAAGCAACGATTTGCTGTCACTGCCTCGGTGACCTTGTTTTGGTCTTTTTTAAGTAGTTTAAGGTAAAACAGAGGTTCATTTTATCCCGTATAAATAGGTCACTTTTTTTAATTCTTGCGGTTTGGTAAGCCAGGCACATACCGATGTTAGAACTCAGCACTGCCCTTTCAGGAAGACTTAGTTTGGTCATAATGCGTGTATACGCTGCGTGGATATGTAATCATGCCCACCACCGCCCACGAGTCGGGAGATCTCTGAGGGGGGCCTCCGAGGTATATATATACCTCCGAGAGGCACGTCTAGACCACGCCACGGCAATGGTCGTGATCACCATTAAACTGCGGGGCCGCCCCTGTAGCTCAGTGGGTTAGAGCGCTCGCCTTGAGCGCTTTGGCCACCTGAGAGCCTAACGGCACGTGGAACCGTGGTGGCCATGGTGTGGCCATGTCTGTGTGGTCGCAGGATAAAGATCTCATATCTTTCTTCGTAAAGAGTAGGGGGTTACCCGTGGGGACATGGCACCACTCTCCCTTCCTTCTCCCACAAACTCCAATGTGGTAGAATGACACCAGAAGTGTAATGGAGGTTTATGCAAAAGGAAACTTCCTCATAAACTTCATTGACATGTCTGTCATATCATATTGGTCTATTCAACCTGATGAGTCTTTCGACATCGTCTATTTAACGGTGCTTTGTAGCTATTTTACTTTTCTAGCTTTATAGCTAGAAAAGTACCCCAAACACCAAAGGTGGCACCAAACACCAAAGGTGGCACCAAACACCAAAGCTGGCCTCAAACACCAAAGGTGGCACCAAACACCAAAGCTGGCCCCAAACACCAAAGGTGGCCCCAAACACCAAAGCTGGCCCCAAACATCAAAGGAGGCACCAAACACCAAAGGTGGCACCAAACACCAAAGGTGGCACCAACCAAAGATGGCACCAAACACCAAAGGTGGCCCCAAACTCCAAAGGTGGCACCAAACACCAAAGGTGGCACCAAACACCAAAGGTGGCACCAAACACCAAAGGTGGCCCCAAACTCCAAAGGTGGCACCAACCAAAGGTGGCACCAAACACCAAAGGTGGCACCAAACACCAAAAAAAAGTGCAAAAACCAGCCAAAGAGGGAGGAACGAGACATTATAACGCTATGGCGTGGGTAAGACGCTCGGCAGGAAGGCAAGCAGGCGGGTGGCTGGCCCGTGGGGCTGACTGACTGACACTCCTGCCTACAGCGGAGCACGGTCGTGCTGCACTGAGCAGCGTCAGCACCCTGACCTTGAGGTGACCTGCGGGCCCCGTGGCGGGTTCTGGCGCGGCCCGCTTCCAGGAATCCCTGACCGCAGCCGCCCACGCGCCCCGTGCGTCACCCAGGGAGGGGCAGGTGGAGGGGGGCGGGAGGGGGGGGGGGTGTGGAGGGAAGGGGGGTGCAGCGTACATCACGGGGGGGGGTGTAGGGAGGGGCAGGTGGAAGGGAGGGGGACGTGGAAGGAGGGGGGAGGGGTTGGAGCGTGCATCACCCACGGGGCGGAGGGATGTAGGGAGGGGGGGGGTGTAGGGAGGGTGGCGGGTGTACCGGAGGTATGTCCGCTCACGGTACAGCTAACAACGCGGCCACCCAACTATTACAATTATAGTGTCTTTCTGATATTTAAAAAACCTACCCCCCCCCCCCCTCACTTATTATACCATTGCTCTCTTCTCGTCTCAGATTTAGTTATTTTTCCTTGTGGTTTGGTAAGACAGACACATGCCGATGTTGGAACTCAACACTGCCCGTTCAGGAAGACAAAGTTAGTTTTGTCATAATGTGTATAGGTTCTACGTGGAGATATAACCACGCCCACCACAGCCCACGGGTCAGATTTAAAAGTCAGAGAGAGACCAATAACAGACAGATAGATCGCGCCACGACAAGTAAGCTGGATGTCTTTTTTTTGCAGTGTTCTGCCAGTGTGCCGCCGGACAGACCACAGGAGTGTCTGGAATCTGCCCAGACGCACCCAGCCAGACACCGGGAGGGGGAGGCGGTCTGGTGAGGTGCGTGTCACCCTGGGAGACCGACCCCGCCACGGCACATGTTACCACAAAGAGGATCTTACCCGCTTCGGGTGTTATTCGATATCAGGGCCGATTCGATCAGACAACTACCCATTACATGACTAGAAAAACAGGAATATAATCACTAACTTAATAACTTACTGAGTGGATTACCTGACTAAGACACAGCACGAAAGTGTGTATTTCTTAATTTAAATCATGACGACTTTGTGTCTATCAAAGAAATCAATTCTAATAATTCTGCCGTCTGCAGTAACACCCATGATATCCTCCGCAGTTGATATTCTACTGAACCTCAGGACGTCAAACCACTAGGATATAGAGAGGTACCAGGATCACTGTAAACCACTAGGATATAGAGAGGTACCAGGATCACTGTAAACCACTAGGATATAGAGAGGTACCAGGATCACTGTAAACCACTAGGATATAGAGAGGTACCAGGATCACTGTAAACCACTAGGATATAGAGGTACCAGGATCACTGTAAACCACTAGGATATAGAGAGGTACCAGGATCACTGTAAACCACTAGGATATAGAGAGGTACCAGGATCACTGTAAACCACTAGGATATAGAGAGGTACCAGGATCACTGTAAACCACTAGGATATAGAGAGGTACCAGGATCACTGTAAACCACTAGGATATAGAGAGGTACCAGGATCACTGTAAACCACTAGGATATAGAGAGGTACCAGGATCACTGTAAACCACCAGGATATAGAGGTACCAGGATCACTGTAAACCACTAGAATATAGAGGTACCAGGATCACTGTAAACCACTAGGATATAGAGAGGTACCAGGATCACTGTCAACCACTAGGATATAGAGAGGTACCAGGATCACTGTAAACCACTAGGATATAGAGAGGTACCAGGATCACTGTAAACCACTAGGATATAGAGAGGTACCAGGATCACTGTAAACCACTAGGATAGAGGTACCAGGATCACTGTAAACCACTAGGATATAGAGAGGTACCAGGATCACTGTAAACCACTAGGATATGGAGAGGTACCAGGATCACTGTAAACCACTAGGATATAGAGAGGTACCAGGATCACTGTAAACCACTAGGATATAGAGAGGTACCAGGATCACTGTAAACCACTAGGATAGAGGTACCAGGATCACTGTAAACCACTAGGATATAGAGAGGTACCAGGATCACTGTAAACCACTAGGATAGAGGTACCAGGATCACTTTAAACCACTAGGATATATAGAGGTACCAGGATCACTGTAAACCACTGGGATAGAGGTACCAGGATCACTGTAAACCACTAGGATAGAGGTACCAGGATCACTCAATGATCCTCTGGACGTTAAACCACTAGGATATATAGGTACCAGGATCACTGTAAACCACTAGGATATATAGAGGTACCAGGATCACTGTAAACCACTAGGGTATATAGAGGTACCAGCATCACTGTAAACCACTGGGATAGAGGTACCAGGATCACTCAATGATCCTCTGCACGTTAAATCACTAGGATATATAGGTACCAGGATCACTGTAAACCACTAGGATATATAGAGGTACCAGGATCACTGTAAACCACTAGGGTATATAGAGGTACCAGCATCACTGTAAACCACTGGGATAGAGGTACCAGGATCACTCAATGATCCTCTGCACGTTAAACCACTAGGATATATAGGTACCAGGATCACTGTAAACCACTAGGATATATAGAGGTACCAGGATCACTGTAAACCACTGGGATAGAGGTACCAGGATCACTCAATGATCCTCTGCACGTTAAACCACTAGGGTATATGGTCTTATTTTCGTATGGTATCTAAAATCTAAATGTAAACAGTATTTTGATAGAATCATTTATCTTGTTCTAAACCTGTGGATAAGCAAGTAAAAAAACCGAAAATATGAATAAAATGGGTCAATCAGCCGAAAGAACGAAGTAAACTTGGCGCATACAGACTGTATTCAATCAGTCGAAAGAACGAAGTAAACTTGGCGCATACAGACTGTATTCAATCAGTCGAAAGAACGAAGTAAACTTGGAGCATACAGACTGTATTCAATCAGTCGAAAGAACGAAGTAAACTTGGCGCATACAGACTGTATTCAATCAGTCGAAAGAACGAAGTAAACTTGGCGCATACAGACTGTATTCAATCAGTCGAAAGAACGAAGAAAACTTGGCGCATACAGACTGTATTCAATCAGTCGAAAGAACGAAGTAAACTTGGAGCATACAGACTGTATTCAATCAGTCGAAAGAACGAAGTAAACTTGGCGCATACAGACTGTATTCAATCAGTCGAAAGAACGAAGAAAACTTGGCGCATACAGACTGTATTCAATCAGTCGAAAGAACGAAGTAAACTTGGAGCATACAGACTGTATTCAATCAGTCGAAAGAACGAAGTAAACTTGGAGCATACAGACTGTATTCAATCAGTCCAAAGAACGAAGTAAACTTGGCGCATACAGATTGTATGAATCTAGTCCTGCTCTAGTCTTTTATCTATGAAAAAAGTATTCAAAACGATATGATGCATTATGTCCAACATTTTTTGCAAGAGAAAACAGGTTTTACAAAAGGAACATCAACTGTAGATCATGTTTGTTTCACAAAGCCTAACTCAAAAGTAATTACCGGTATGTAAAAAAGGTGGTCGATTCTAGTATATATTTATGGATTTTAGTAAAGCATTTGATTACGTTCGTCATCAATTGCTTTGGTATAAACTTATTAACTCGGGATTGCACGGTAATATATTACGAAGGTTTACAATCCATCTAAACTGAACTGTTGTGACTACAGGGGAAGGCATCTCTGATTACTTCAATACGATAGTTGGTACCAGACAGGCCTACCTGATCAGCCCATCGTTATTTAGTATTTATGTTAATTCAATACTTGATATCTACTTGGTATCTGCTGGAAAAAGCGGTATTTATATGGATGAGCAATATGATAGTGTATGTGCCATATTGTATGGAGGCGATCTAAATTAAATACTATAGGTCCACTGCTAACACGTATTGATGGTTTATCAACTTTCTGCAGTAAATGGGGACTGTTCCAAAATCTCGCAAAAAAAAAAGTCATGGCTTTTAGAAATGGAGGTGTTGTTGAAGCTAATGAGAAATGGTACCTGGATAAGAAAGAAGTTGAAGTTGTATCTTATTACAAATACCTAGGCCTAGATTTATCCAGTCGCTTGAAATGGATATACATGGCACAGAAAACCCTGGCTCTACAGGCAGACAGTACGGTTGCCTTTATATTACAAGTTGCAAGAGAGGTTAAATTTTTATATATTGACACCTATTGAGGGCTTTTTGATAAAATGGTTATTTTGGTATTACAATATGGTAGTGGCATTGGGCCAAATAGAGTTATTCATATTAAATATTACATAGAGATTAAATGATGTGGCTCAACAAGAGTGGCTTAGCGAAATTTAAATCCTTGCTAGAACCAGAACTCTATTTAAAGGATATCACCAATGTGAGTCACAGAAAAGCTTTAGCAAGGTTCAGATGTTCTGCGCACGATTTAGAGACAAAGAGAAGAAGACACAAGAAATTAGACAGAGAAGAGAGGTTGTAAGTATTGTGCTAGAATCGGTAAAATTGCTGTTGAAGGCGAATACCGTTTGTTATGATTTGCCCGTTATATTCAGTGTCTGGACGAAAATTTCTCCCACAAAATCTTATCAAATATCCTACGAGTATTAATTTTAATTGATCTTATGTGTAACATGCAGCAAATTATAATTAAACACTTTTGTATATAAGCAAACGCTCAGATTACACAGCTCTGCAAAACGCATTTTGTGACGCATTTGCACATATTCATGTAAACTGTATACATGTATACATGTACCATGGGCGTCGTGCCTAAATTACTTCAATAAACTAGTAGAACATTTTCTACTCGACACGGTGGTATTTTGAGTTTGACAAAAATCATATTCATGTCTTAGTCTTATTCGAAACAAACACACTTGACAAAAAAGTTCTTTTTGTGCCAACAAGTTTCTGGCAGTCTTAAACATAGGTTGAGTTGCAATGAAGAGTTAAATGTCTTGAGTACTTGCCTTTAAATTCGTACTTAAAGACCAAAGATAAATGAAATCGGTGTTTTTGTGTACATGAACGCTGAACCAGGGCCGTTTAGTTCGGAAAAATGAATTTGCCAAAGCTATTAGTTTGGGTGAAATATGCCCCATATGTAGGTGCCAAGGTTCGAACCCACGACCTGTTGATCTGCAGCTCAGTCCGCTCACCAACCGAGCTAGGACACTCCTGACGTGACACATGTGTCTTATCGAATCAAAAACACGAGCTTATGGTTTGATTTAAGTAGGACCTATGTAGTTGAATTTGCGACAATGGGAAGGGTCAAGCAGAGCGGAGCCATGTCTCCGGAGTAAACCTTACTCTTTTCGAAGACGTGCATGGGATCTTTATCCTGCACAAACATGGATATTTACATAGGTGGGGTTCGAACCACGCACCGGTCCCTCAGGCTGGCAGCTCTGAGCACACTCGTCCACAGCCCCAGTTCTGTGGCTGTAGGACGCGCAACCATCTGACAGCGCCATGCTACATATTTGCCAGTCTTACAGCGTCACACCTGGGTTAACTCGACAATAGCCGCACGCGCTACCCAGGGGCACGGTGTGATCGACCCCTCTAGGTTAGGGAAAGGAAACGTAAATTATGGCTATGATCTACGTAGACGGACAGCAGAGACCCGTGTTTGTACACTCCCCCGGGAGTGTATTCTCGCACACTGCTGGCGCCGCTCGTAGTGGGTCAATGTCTACTTAGTTACGAACCTTCTTTTAAAAAACGTTATTTATAGAAATCTTGCGACTATAAATTATAATAATGATCATAACGGGCGGACAGCGGGCAAAAGGGGTCAACTGTATCATTTATCAAGGAGTTTTCAGTATTTAATTTTACATGGAACACTTGTGATAATTATTGCTCTTCTGAGAATAAGTACGGACATATATTCAGATACAACAATCAGACACCCTAGATGAGGGGTTTATTTGTACGTACACAATGGTTGTTTCCGCTAGTATCTCGGCAGAATGAGACGTACTTTACCATTAGTTACATCAGTGGAGACCAGACATGTTAATTTAAACATAAATATATAAACGTTTCTTTCATACCCTTCAGGCCATGGGCCCATGGTACCAGTTCAGTGTAAAGTGCAGTACGTACGAGTGTGCTGGTACATTTACAAACTCAATGAGCGCGTTTGTTTATTCTCAACAGGTTTAAGTTTATACAAACCTAAAACATAAATCTTCTATAACACATTTTGTATTCTCAGCAAATGGGAAACCCCAACAAGTTTACTTTAACTTCTTGTTGACACTCTGGTTTACATGATGACGTCAACATATTCAATAGAAACCTCAACAAAAGTGTAAATGCGTTTTTTTATCCTCAACAGGTTTACGTTGAAGATTCGTCAACAAAGGTAACTGTAAACAGTAAACTTTCAACAGGTTGAGAATAAGCAAACGAGTTTAATTTAAACACGGAAGATAAGAGTGTGTCTATTAAGCGAAATATGCTGTAGACGAGGTGAATACAAAATCACATGATGCTATTTAAAAACTTGACAGACAAATACATCCCCCAGACGTGTTATGGAAATCCAACTTCTGTTGATGCCGGTCGCTAAATAAGTGAATGCAGGAAAATTACCCCACATAACTTGGCTAGATATTTTTACTATGCACTTAAGGTGAGGAAGAGGAAGGCAGTTTCAAATTAATCGATTGTAGCTCTGTCGACTGGTCATCGAGGCGGAATCAGGAGTCACGATATAATTCTTGGCGAAGTTTGGAGTCTTGAAATAATTATTGATGCAGTGTAGGAGTCAATACAATTAGTAAATAATATTAAACCTGCCCATTTTTTTTTTTTACTTGAAAAATATTTTTTTCTCGTTTAGGTAGAAATTATATATCGTTTTTACGGTGTTCAGACAGTATTCTAGGCGGATCCAGACCCCTCTATCTTTTTGAGGAAGAACGCTATCTATGGCGTGGACCGCCCCCCCACCCCCACGTCGCAAGTTACGTACTCTGGTACGGGTATGTAAGCGGAACCGTTGTGCAAAACGGTAGTGTTCATGTGTATAACGTTATCAAATTGTGTACATTGTTGACGATTTTGTCACTTACATTGTCGATATATTTGAAAATCTTTTTCATTAATTTATTATTCAGCGAGCGCTGTACGAGTAACTTTAATACTTTACTAGTTATAAAATAATAATTGCCAGTCGGCAGTAATAAATAATACCGTCCAGAGTTGCAATCAAGAAGTGTTGGGAAGAGACTAATTTAAGAAAAATTTATAAAACTAAAGATGAATTTATTTTTGAATTGGTAAATCATGGAAAAAGAGTAGTTAAAATACGAACTTGTGTGCACCTTTCGGAGCTGTGCCATATCAGGAGCAAGATCCTGCGCAATGAATAAAAAGGCATGTGTAATAAAATGATAGTTATGTCCTTTTTACCAGAATGGTGTGGAAAGTGTGGGTTTCTTCTGCATTAAGTACTCAAAGGTCAGGCATTGCCGCCCTTTTTAGACCTAGAGCGTGAAATAAAAGTTGCAATAAAAGCAGTTCTTTAAAAGCTAATAATATCAGACAATATGTCAGGTAAGTTTTTTAAATAATATTTTGAAAGTTATGATACAGGCGATAAATAGATGTATGAGCAGCTTTAATTAATAAAAGAAATCAAACTGTGATATATCCGTTGTTTTCGTGTGCAAAGGGAAGCTGTTGTGACGGGCTATGCCGCTTAACAACTTTCACCTCGCTTCTTGTTCACTTAAGTGATTGTTTGCGTAAAGAAACAGACACGCCTTCAGTTCAAGAGTTTTATTGTGAGTTGAACCCTTTAGATGTTTACTCTGGTCAAGTATTACAATGATTACGATATCAACCTCATCCCATAGCACCCAACCGAAGCTTGGACCCCAAAATATAGGAAAATAGGAATTATTCTGTGAAATATAGGAGGCGCATTCCCGAAATGTATAACAACTTTAGGACAATTATTACTTAGATATTTTTGCAGCGATAGTTTTCATTAAGGAGATCTACTGATTGCGTGTTTCTGGACGGTGGATGTGTAACGCCCTGTTGATTTCCCGAGAACAGCCTCGTTCTGATGATGCTAGATGCTAGCTGTTTTCAAAATCCACCTTAGAAGGTGGGTATGGAATCTGATTCTGATGAGTTTATGAATCAGAAAGTGCTTCCACCTCTCAAACGTCTCACAGTATGACCTAGAATTGTACGTCTACCACATGTTAGGCAAAAGTAGGTGGTGCAAAATCGATTTTGAATTTAGACTTTAGGCCCTAATATAAGAATGGGGACTGGCTACTCCGCCCCTGGATACACTGTTGCACTGCTGCCTGCACCCCAGAGGGGAGGTGGGGGGGGGCGGAGCAACCACTCTCCCCCCAGGCCTAGGACCCCCGTGCGGTGGCGCACGTCCACCACGCAGTCCAGGGGTAGGTGGGGTAGGGCGCAATGTAATATGGGTTATGATAATATGTTGTCATGGTGATTAAAGTATACAGATCGGCTGCACGTGCTACAGGTATAATCACCCCCACCATGAACACAAGTGCGGCGGTGAGAACTCAAACAAACAAAAGGTGCCCAGGACCCAACAGCGTCCTGCCTCTCCTACAGAACCAAGCCTTAGCCTTACTCGACGTTCGGCGCCCGGCGTCGCTTGGAGGGTAGGTCGACGTCGGAGACCGGGGAGGGTCGGCGCTTGAGAGACGGGGGGTGGCGGGGGGTGGACAGGGCCCCCCGGCCCTGGGCGTACTCCCGGTAGGTCGTCACCCGGTAGAGGTCGCTCGGGCCCAGGTTCTGGCTCACTACAATGAGATGAAATCAATCAAAACCGTCCTCACAATGATAAAAACAAGACTTTTTATATATTTATATACACAGAGTTCATGGTCCTTCTTCTATGTTAGGGCGAGCCACTGTTTTAATATAACTCACGTATGACTCACGCCTATCGTTTACTATAATAATTAATGCCGTGGGCTCAAACACGGGAGCAGGACCGAATTGTTTCAAACTGTTTACTCCACTACATAAACTCTACCCTCTCAATACATATGGCATTTTATGGCCTTGTCATAATTTACCAAGCGATTGCTACCTGGCTGTTATATGACTCACGGCGTTATTAATAATACAGGAAGCTAGTATCATCAGATATCAGTTAGAAAGAAGGGCAACACGCATGACGGAAGGCGAACTGCTCCACTGTTGATGCAGTGGAGGGGTACTGTAGATATGTGTGTAAGGATATATAGCACAGGATATGGCACGGACACCATAGTCCTGCGACAAAAGCCCTTTGATGTGGTTGATTGCGGATATAGTTATGCAGAGATTACGACTTTGTTTGCCAGGAGGGCCTTTGTATCTCTCCCTTTGTCTCATCCATGGATCGGGGGGGGGGGGGCGCGCACGTGACACAAAGGTAGTTTGAAGGTCACGCGCACCGGCCAGAGGACAATGGGACGCGCGTCGGCTGACCACAGGAATGTACACCTGGTACCCTGCCAAACCGCAGGCCGGTTCCCCGGTTTTCACCATGGGTCCACATCTGGAAACACCGGTGCCTCCCTCCCTCCCCCCCTCCTCCCACCTTCCCTCTGACGCTCACCCTCCCTCCCCGTCCACCTAATTAAAATCAGACAAAGAAGCTCTGACCGATACACGCACCCCCCGATATGTTCCGCCACCCAATCTCGCATTTTAAATATCCTTTTGTCGCGAGGGAGTTTCTGGGAGGATTAGGCGCCCACCTCCACCCTCCCCCCACCCTCCCGCCCCCACAGGGGACAGTTGCCAGGTTACGGTTACCAAGAACTCTCTAAATAAGCAGTGACTTCCACGGTTCTTGACATCGCTGAGTGACTCATGAACAATCTGCTACGTCTGTCCATTTCTGCAACATCTGGAGGGATATCTACAGCCCCATGAACTGACCTGGCAACCAGCGGAGTACAAAGTGTGGCATATCTACAACCCCACGAACTGACCTGGCAACGAGCGGAGTACAAAGTGTGGCATATCTACAACCCCACGAACTGCCCTGGCAACCAGCGGAGTACAAAGTGTGGGATATCTACAACCCCACGAACTGCCCTGGCAACCAGCGGAGTACAAAGTGTGGGATATCTACAACCCCCTGAACTGACCTGGCAACCCGCGGAGCACAAAGTGTGGGATATCTAGTCCCACGAACTGACCTGGCAACCAGCGAAGTACAATACAAAGTGTGGGATATCTACAACCCCACGAACTGACCTGGCAACCCGCGGAGTACAAAGTGTGGGATATCTACAACCCCCTGAACTGACCTGGCAACCCGCGGAGTACAAAGTGTGGGATATCTACAACCCCACGAACTGACCTGGCAACCAGCGGAGTACAAAGTGTGGCATATCTACAACCCCACGAACTGCCTTGGCAACCAGCGGAGTACAAAGTGTGGGATATCTAGTCCCACGAACTGACCTGGCAACCCGCGGAGTACAAAGTGTGGGATATCTACAACCCCACGAACTGCCCTGGCAACCCGCGGAGTACAAAGTGTGGCATATCTACAACCCCACGAACTGCCCTGGCAACCAGCGGAGTACAAAGTGTGGGATATCTACAACCCCACGAACTGCCCTGGCAACCAGCGGAGTACAAAGTGTGGGATATCTACAACCCCCTGAACTGACCTGGCAACCCGCGGAGTACAAAGTGTGGGATATCTAGTCCCACGAACTGACCTGGCAACCAGCGAAGTACAATACAAAGTGTGGGATATCTACAACCCCACGAACTGACCTGGCAACCCGCGGAGTACAAAGTGTGGGATATCTACAACCCTACGAACTGACCTGGCAACCAGCGGAGTACAAAGTGTGGGATATCTACAACCCCACGAACTGACCTGGCAACCCGCGGAGTACAAAGTGTGGCATATCTACAACCCCACGAACTGACCTGGCAACCCGCGGAGTACAAAGTGTGGGATATCTACAACCCCCTGAACTGACCTGGCAACCCGCGGAGTACAAAGTGTGGGATATCTACAAGCCCACGAACTGACCTGGCAACCCGCGGAGTACAAAGTGTGGGATATCTACAACCCCACGAACTGACCTGGCAACCCGCGGAGTACAAAGTGTGGCATATCTACAACCCCACGAACTGACCTGGCAACCCGCGGAGTACAAAGTGTGGGATATCTACAACCCCACGAACTGACCTGGCAACCAGCGGAGTACAAAGTGTGGCATATCTACAACCCCACGAACTGCCCTGGCAACCAGCGGAGTACAAAGTGTGGCATATCTACAACCCCACGAACTGCCCTGGCAACCAGCGGAGTACAAAGTGTGGGATATCTACAACCCCACGAACTGACCTGGCAACCAGCGGAGTACAAAGTGTGGCATATCTACAACCCCACGAACTGCCCTGGCAACCAGCGGAGTACAAAGTGTGGGATATCTACAACCCCACGAACTGCCCTGGCAACCAGCGGAGTACAAAGTGTGGGATATCTACAACCCCCTGAACTGACCTGGCAACCCGCGGAGTACAAAGTGTGGGATATCTAGTCCCACGAACTGACCTGGCAACCAGCGAAGTACAATACAAAGTGTGGGATATCTACAACCCCACGAACTGACCTGGCAACCCGCGGAGTACAAAGTGTGGGATATCTACAACCCCCTGAACTGACCTGGCAACCCGCGGAGTACAAAGTGTGGGATATCTACAACCCCACGAACTGACCTGGCAACCAGCGGAGTACAAAGTGTGGCATATCTACAACCCCACGAACTGCCCTGGCAACCAGCGGAGTACAAAGTGTGGGATATCTAGTCCCACGAACTGACCTGGCAACCCGCGGAGTACAAAGTGTGGGATATCTACAACCCCACGAACTGCCCTGGCAACCCGCGGAGTACAAAGTGTGGCATATCTACAACCCCACGAACTGCCCTGGCAACCAGCGGAGTACAAAGTGTGGGATATCTACAACCCCACGAACTGCCCTGGCAACCAGCGGAGTACAAAGTGTGGGATATCTACAACCCCCTGAACTGACCTGGCAACCCGCGGAGTACAAAGTGTGGGATATCTAGTCCCACGAACTGACCTGGCAACCAGCGAAGTACAATACAAAGTGTGGGATATCTACAACCCCACGAACTGACCTGGCAACCCGCGGAGTACAAAGTGTGGGATATCTACAACCCCCTGAACTGACCTGGCAACCCGCGGAGTACAAAGTGTGGGATATCTACAACCCCACGAACTGACCTGGCAACCAGCGGAGTACAAAGTGTGGCATATCTACAACCCCACGAACTGACCTGGCAACCCGCGGAGTACAAAGTGTGGGATATCTACAACCCCCTGAACTGACCTGGCAACCCGCGGAGTACAAAGTGTGGGATATCTACAACCCCACGAACTGACCTGGCAACCAGCGGAGTACAAAGTGTGGCATATCTACAACCCCACGAACTGACCTGGCAACCCGCGGAGTACAAAGTGTGGGATATCTACAACCCCCTGAACTGACCTGGCAACCCGCGGAGTACAAAGTGTGGGATATCTACAAGCCCACGAACTGACCTGGCAACCCGCGGAGTACAAAGTGTGGGATATCTACAACCCCACGAACTGACCTGGCAACCCGCGGAGTACAAAGTGTGGCATATCTACAACCCCACGAACTGACCTGGCAACCCGCGGAGTACAAAGTGTGGGATATCTACAACCCCACGAACTGACCTGGCAACCAGCGGAGTACAAAGTGTGGCATATCTACAACCCCACGAACTGCCCTGGCAACCAGCGGAGTACAAAGTGTGGCATATCTACAACCCCACGAACTGCCCTGGCAACCAGCGGAGTACAAAGTGTGGGATATCTACAACCCCACGAACTGACCTGGCAACCAGCGGAGTACAAAGTGTGGCATATCTACAACCCCACGAACTGCCCTGGCAACCAGCGGAGTACAAAGTGTGGGATATCTACAACCCCACGAACTGACCTGGCAACCAGCGGAGTACAAAGTGTGGCATATCTACAACCCCACGAACTGCCCTGGCAACCAGCGGAGTACAAAGTGTGGCATATCTACAACCCCACGAACTGACCTGGCAACCAGCGGAGTACAAAGTGTGGCATATCTACAACCCCACGAACTGCCCTGGCAACCCGCGGAGTACAAAGTGTGGGATATCTACAACCCCCTGAACTGACCTGGCAACCCGCGGAGTACAAAGTGTGGGATATCTACAACCCCACGAACTGCCCTGGCAACCAGCGGAGTACAAAGTGTGGCATATCTACAACCCCACGAACTGCCCTGGCAACCCGCGGAGTACAAAGTGTGGGATATCTACAACCCCACGAACTGCCCTGGCAACCAGCGAAGTACAATACAAAGTGTGGGATATCTACAACCCCACGAACTGACCTGGCAACCAGCGGAGTACAAAGTGTGGGATATCTAGTCCCACGAACTGACCTGGCAACCAGCGGAGTACAAAGTGTGGGATATCTACAACCCCACGAACTGACCTGGCAACGAGCGGAGTACAAAGTGTGGGATATCTACAACCCCACGAACTGACCTGGCAACGAGCGGAGTACAAAGTGTGGGATATCTACAACCCCACGAACTGACCTGGCAACGAGCGGAGTACAAAGTGTGGCATATCTACAACCCCACGAACTGACCTGGCAACCAGCGGAGTACAAAGTGTGGCATATCTACAACCCCACGAACTGCCCTGGCAACCCGCGGAGTACAAAGTGTGGGATATCTACAACCCCCTGAACTGACCTGGCAACCCGCGGAGTACAAAGTGTGGGATATCTACAACCCCACGAACTGACCTGGCAACCAGCGGAGTACAAAGTGTGGGATATCTACAACTCCACGAACTGCCCTGGCAACCAGCGGAGTACAAAGTGTGGGATATCTACAACCCCCTGAACTGACCTGGCAACCCGCGGAGTACAAAGTGTGGGATATCTAGTCCCACGAACTGACCTGGCAACCAGCGAAGTACAATACAAAGTGTGGGATATCTACAACCCCACGAACTGACCCGGCAACCAGAGTACAAATTGTGGGATACCTACAACCCCTGAAAGCGGCCACCAACCGGTG
This sequence comes from Arenicola marina, assembly GCA_964019135.1. Taxonomy (NCBI): domain Eukaryota; kingdom Metazoa; phylum Annelida; class Polychaeta; family Arenicolidae; genus Arenicola; species Arenicola marina. Next base: position 4,319,727 of record OZ025251.1, read on the forward strand.
AGAATTGACGTCTATCAGAAGAGTATAAACAGATCACAGATCAAGAATAGTTGAACATCAACAAAATCCACGAAGTGTTCATGACTATACCATTAGCCATTTTTCTGTTCTATTTATTTCCTTCAGTTCATTTCTTGTCATGGTGTCTAGCCGATATGTGATATATATGCCCGCCTTGTATCACTGTTTATGTGTGTGAGCTCTGCAGCAAGAAAAGCACACATTCTGCTGCTGTTAATTAATATATTTAATATACGTGCAGATTGATGTTGTATAGGTCAGTTGAGCAACTGTGATTTAAAAGAATAAACAAAAAAGCAATTTAAGTCACGTTCCCAATGTTATACCTATTACGTGTGTTTCCCAGACAACAAGCAGGAGTAGGTGAGAATAAAGTGGCCATTACTACGGCCACACTAGTCACCTTTGATGCAGCCGCTAACGAGGCCTTGGGTGTAAGCGGTCGCTCGGTACCCCGCCCGGTACCCCGCCCGGTACCCCGCCCGGTACCCCGCCCGGTACCCCGCCCGGTACCCCGCCCGGTACCCCGCCCGGTACCCCGTCCGGTACCCCGCCCGGTACCCCGTCCGGCACCCCGCCCGGTACCCCGCCCGGTACCCCGCCCGGTACCCCGCCCGGCACCCCGCCCGGCACCCCTCACGGACGACACCACACCATACCCAGCACGGACTTAGGCAGAGGCAGAGATTAGATTGGGCGCAACATCTCCCAAACAATTCGAAGGTCGATTTCCCGCGCTTAGAGCGCCGAGATCCTTTTAGATCCAGAGTTATCCGTGTGAGTGGACACCGCGGCCGCAGTATAGACCTAGGGCAAGCTGGGGTGTGTGTGTGTGGGGGGGGGTGGGGTGGACTGGTTCGGCCGGGCCTGGCCTTCAGAACCGGGCGATCTGGGGGGGGGGGGGGGGTGCGCCATACCCTGCTTGGCTTGGCCTTCAGGACAGGGTGGCCTCGGTTGCCCTGGGGCGGGCTGGCCCGCCCTGGCCTGGCTCTGCCCCCCGCCTTGGCCTGGCCCTGCCCCCCCGCCTTGGCCTGGCCCTGCCCGCCTTGGCCTGGCCCTGCCCGCCCGCCTTGGCCTTGGCCTGGCCCTGCCCGCCCGCCTTGGCCTGGCCCTGCCCGCCCGCCTTGGCCTGGCCCTGCCCGCCTTGGCCTGGCCCTGCCCGCCTTGGCCTGGCCCTGCCCGCCTTGGCCTGACCCTGCTCCCAGCCTTGGCCTGACCCTGCCCCCCGCCTTGGCCTGGCCCTGCCCGCATTGGCCTGGCCCTGCCCGCCTTGGCCTGGCCCTGCCCGCCTTGGCCTGGCCCTGCCCGCCTTGGCCTGGCCCTGCCCGCCTTGGCCTGGCCCTGCCCGCCTTGGCCTGGCACAGCCCGCCTTGGCCTGGCACTGCCCGCCTTGGCCTGGCACTGCCCGCCTTGGCCTGGCCCTGCCCGCCTTGGCCTGGCCCTGCCCGCCTTGGCCTGGCCCTGCCCGCCTTAGCCTGGTCCCGCCCGCCTTGGCCTGGCCCTGCCCGCCTTGGCCTGGCCCTGCCCGCCTTAGCCTGGTCCTGCCCGCCTTGGCCTGGCCCTGCCCGCCTTAGCCTGGTCCTGCCCCCCGCCTTGGCCTGACCCTGCCCGCCTTGGCCTCGCCCTGCCCGCCTTGGCCTGACCCTGCCCGCCTTGGCCTTGCCCTGCCCGCCTTGGCCTGGCACTGCCCGCCTTGGCCTGGCTCTGCCCGCCTTGGCCTGGCCCTGCCCGCCTTAGCCTAGTCCTGCCCGCCTTGGCCTGGTCCTGCCCGCCTTGGCCTGGCCCTGCCCGCCTTGGCCTGGTCCTGCCCGCCTTAGCCTGGTCCCGCCCGCCTTGGCCTGGCCCTGCCCGCCTTGGCCTGGCCCTGCCCGCCTTGGCCCGGCCCTGCCCGCCTTGGCCTGGCACTACCCGCCTTGGCCTGGCACTGCCCGCCTTGGCCTGGCCCTGCCCGCCTTGGCCTGGCTCTGCCCGCCTTGGCCTGGCCCTGCCCGCCTTAGCCTAGTCCTGCCCGCCTTGGCCTGACCCTGCCCCCCGCCTTGGCCTGGCCCTGCCCGCATTGGCCTGGCCCTGCCCGCCTTGGCCTGGCCCTGCCCGCCTTGGCCTGGCCCTGCCCGCCTTGGCCTGGCCCTGCCCGCCTTGGCCTGGCACTGCCCGCCTTGGCCTGGCACTGCCCGCCTTGGCCTGGCCCTGCCCGCCTTGGCCTGGCCCTGCCCGCCTTAGCCTGGTCCCGCCCGCCTTGGCCTGGTCCTGCCCGCCTTGGCCTGGCCCTGCCCGCCTTGGCCTGGCCCTGCCCGCCTTAGCCTGGTCCTGCCCGCCTTGGCCTGGCCCTGCCCGCCTTAGCCTGGTCCTGCCCCCCGCCTTGGCCTGACCCTGCCCGCCTTGGCCTCGCCCTGCCCGCCTTGGCCTGACCCTGCCCGCCTTGGCCTGGCCCTGCCCGCCTTGGCCTGGCACTGCCCGCCTTGGCCTGGCTCTGCCCGCCTTGGCCTGGCCCTGCCCGCCTTAGCCTAGTCCTGCCCGCCTTGGCCTGGTCCTGCCCGCCTTGGCCTGGCCCTGCCCGCCTTGGCCTGGCCCTGCCCGCCTTAGCCTGGTCCCGCCCGCTTTGGCCTTAGCCTGGTCCCGCCCGCTTTGGCCTTGGCCTGGTCCTGCCCGCCTTGGCCTGGCACTGCCCGCCTTGGCCTGGTCCTGCCCGCCTTGGCCTGGCCCTGCCCGCCTTGGCCTGGCCCTGCCCGCCTTAGCCTGGTCCTGTCCCCCGCCTTGGCCTGACCCTGCCCGCCTTGGCCTGGCCCTGCCCGCCTTGGCCTGGCCCTGCCCCCCGCCTTGGCCTGACCCTGCCCGCCTTGGCCTCGCCCTGCCCGCCTTAGCCTGGTCATGCCCGCCTTGGCCTGGCCCTGCCCGCCTTGGCCTCGCCCTGCCCGCCTTAGCCTGGTCCCGCCCGCTTTGGCCTTAGCCTGGTCCCGCCCGCTTTGGCCTTGGCCTGGTCCTGCCCGCCTTGGCCTGGCACTGCCCGCCTTGGCCTGGCACTGCCCGCCTTGGCCTGGCTCTGCCCGCCTTGGCCTGGCACTGCCCGCCTTAGCCTAGTCCTGCCCGCCTTGGCCTGGTCCTGCCCGCCTTGGCCTGGCCCTGCCCGCCTTGGCCTGGCCCTGCCCGCCTTAGCCTGGTCCCGCCCGCTTTGGCCTTAGCCTGGTCCCGCCCGCTTTGGCCTTGGCCTGGTCCTGCCCGCCTTGGCCTGGCACTGCCCGCCTTGGCCTGGCCCTGCCCGCCTTGGCCTGGCCCTGCCCGCCTTGGCCTGGCCCTGCCCGCCTTAGCCTGGTCCTGTCCCCCGCCTTGGCCTGACCCTGCCCGCCTTGGCCTGGCCCTGCCCGCCTTGGCCTGGCCCTGCCCCCCGCCTTGGCCTGACCCTGCCCGCCTTGGCCTCGCCCTGCCCGCCTTAGCCTGGTCATGCCCGCCTTGGCCTGGCCCTGCCCGCCTTGGCCTGGCCCTGCCCGCCTTAGCCTGGTCCCGCCCGCTTTGGCCTTAGCCTGGTCCCGCCCGCTTTGGCCTTGGCCTGGTCCTGCCCGCCTTGGCCTGGCACTGCCCGCCTTGGCCTGGCCCTGCCCGCCTTGGCCTGGCCCTGCCCGCCTTGGCCTGGCCCTGCCCGCCTTAGCCTGGTCCTGTCCCCCGCCTTGGCCTGACCCTGCCCGCCTTGGCCTGGCCCTGCCCGCCTTGGCCTGGCCCTGCCCCCCGCCTTGGCCTGACCCTGCCCGCCTTGGCCTCGCCCTGCCCGCCTTAGCCTGGTCATGCCCGCCTTGGCCTGGCCCTGCCCGCCTTGGCCTCGCCCTGCCCGCCTTAGCCTGGTCCCGCCCGCTTTGGCCTTAGCCTGGTCCCGCCCGCTTTGGCCTTGGCCTGGTCCTGCCCGCCTTGGCCTGGCACTGCCCGCCTTGGCCTGGCACTGCCCGCCTTGGCCTGGCTCTGCCCGCCTTGGCCTGGCACTGCCCGCCTTAGCCTAGTCCTGCCCGCCTTGGCCTGGTCCTGCCCGCCTTGGCCTGGCCCTGCCCGCCTTGGCCTGGCCCTGCCCGCCTTAGCCTGGTCCCGCCCGCTTTGGCCTTAGCCTGGTCCCGCCCGCTTTGGCCTTGGCCTGGTCGCTTTGGCCTTGGCCTGGTCCTGCCCGCCTTGGCCTGGCACTGCCCGCCTTGGCCTGGCCCTGCCCGCCTTGGCCTGGCCCTGCCCGCCTTGGCCTGGCCCTGCCCGCCTTAGCCTGGTCCTGTCCCCCGCCTTGGCCTGACCCTGCCCGCCTTGGCCTGGCCCTGCCCGCCTTGGCCTGGCCCTGCCCCCCGCCTTGGCCTGACCCTGCCCGCCTTGGCCTCGCCCTGCCCGCCTTAGCCTGGTCATGCCCGCCTTGGCCTGGCCCTGCCCGCCTTGGCCTGGCCCTGCCCGCCTTAGCCTGGTCCTGTCCCCCGCCTTGGCCTGACCCTGCCCGCCTTGGCCTGGCCCTGCCCGCCTTGGCCTGGCCCTGCCCCCCGCCTTGGCCTGACCCTGCCCGCCTTGGCCTCGCCCTGCCCGCCTTAGCCTGGTCATGCCCGCCTTGGCCTGGCCCTTCCCGCCTTGGCCTGGCCTGGCCTGGCCCTTCCCGCCTTGGCCTGGCCTGGCCTGGCCCTTCCCGCCTTGGCCTGGCCCTTCCCGCCTTGGCCTGGCCCTTCCCGCCTTGGCCCAGCCTTGCCCGCATTGGCCTGGCCCTGCCCGCCTTGGCCTAGCCCTGCCCGCCCTGGCCTGACCCTGCCGCCCGCCCTGGCCTGACCCTGCCGCCCGCCCTGGCCTGACCCTGCCGCCCGCCTTGGCCTGACCCTGCCGCCCGCCTTGGCCTGACCCTGCCGCCCGCCCTGGCATGGTCCTGCCGCTCGCCTTGGCCTGTGGGACCGGGCGGCCTGAGAGGGCTTCCAGCGAGGCCGTTGGCGGCGGCCAGGGCCGCAGCCAGACGAGCCCTGCAGATTACGGCGCTGGCTGCTGATGTCATTCTGAACGCGCGAGAGGAGGGTGACTGGAGGAGGGGGCCGCCGCCACCGCCAATTGATTTTTTTCCCTATCCTGCCTCCCCAACCCCACCCCCCTTTTTACTCCATCCTAGACGTTTTTTTTTTCGGCTCCGCCGTCGTCTGTACTAAGTGGGCCGATGTATGCGGCCTACATCGGGTAGCAGCACTGAGAACCAGGGCGTGGTACAGCGGCCGTCAAAGCGCCGGCCGCGGGGGGACGGACTCTCGCCGCCCAACCACTCACAGACTTACCCACACACTCCCCAAGTTAACCGGCAGCCCCACCGGCACTAGACCAGACGGGGGGGGGGGGGGGGCGGTCATCCACCCACGCATTCTAACAGACAGATCAAAATCCGTACCTTAACCAGCCTCCCAAGTTACACCCGCTGACGGCAAATACGCGCCCAAGGAGTTGAATCCTTATAAACCGATCCTGCCAGTCACTCACTTTGCCATGTGATGCCTATTTCTTCTTCAGGGCCAAAGACCAGTCTCCCAGGGACGTATATCCCTGTGTAACCGTACCTGCCTCAACCAATCATCATTGTCGCGCAAACGCAAGCAAAATTGATGTTTTTACGGCACCAGTCAACACAGGGTGGTCGAGGGACCTTCAAACCCTGTCACACGGGTCACCAGTCAACATAGGGTGGTCGAGTGACCTTCAAACCGTGTCACACGGGGCACCAGTCAACACAGGGTGGTCGACTGACCTTCAAACTGTGTCATACGAGGCACAAGTCAATAAGGGGTGGTCGAGTGATCCTCAAACCGTGTCACACGAGGTACCAGCCAGGTGCCCTTCAAACCGTGTCACACGGGGCACCAGTCAACACTGGGTGGTCGGGTGACCTTTAAACCTTGTCACACGAGGCAACAGTCGACACTGGGTGGTCGGGTGACCTTCAAACTGTGTCACACGAGGCAACAGTCAGGTGACCTTCAAACCGTGTCACACGGGGCACAAGTCAACACTGGGTGGTCGACTGACCTTCAAACCGTGACATACGAGGCACAAGTCAACACTGGGTGGTCGAGTGACCCTCAAACCGTGTCACCAGGCACCAGTCAACAATGGGTGGTCGGATGACCTTCAAACCGTGTCACCAGGCACCAGTCAGGTGACCTATAAACCTCGTCACACGGGCACCAGTCAACACTGGGCGGTCGGTTGACCTTCAAACCGTGTCACACGAGACAATAGTCAACACTGGGTGGTCGAAAGACCTTCAAACCGTGTCACACGAGACAATAGTAAACACTGGGTGGTCAGGTGACCTTCAAACCGTGTTACGGGGCACAATTCAACATTGGGTGGTCGAGTAACCTTCAAACCGTGTCACACGGGGCACCAGTCAACACTGGGTGGTCGAGGGACCTTCAAACCGTGTCAGACGAGACAACAGTCAACACTAGGTGGTCGGGTGACCTTCAAACCGTGTCACACGGGGCACCAGTGAACACTGGGTGGTCGAGTGACCGTCAAACCCTGTAATTTATGAAAGTTCTATCGAGGCAGCAATTAATTCACGAATATTGTTGCCCCATTCGGCTCCCTTAACAAACCCTCCACAGCTATCAGACCGTTTTGCTCCTGCACAGACCCTCTACACTTCCTGTACTGACCCTCTACACTTCCTGTACAGACCCTCTACACTTCCTGTACAGACCCTTTACACTTCCTGTACAGACCCTCTACACTTCCTGTACAGACCCTCTACACTTCCTGTACAGACCCTTTACAGATATCAGACCGTTTTGCTTACTCCCTGTACAGACCCTATATAGTTAGCAGACCGTTTTCGCTCAATACATGTAAGACCCTCGACCTAAAACACCAATTCTTTCATTTTATTGACCCGAGACACTACATAATCGAGGACCACAATTGCTTTCCACTCTCTACAGTCTCGGCCCTCTACCCCGGAGGGACTCTCCGTGACCGACCGGTTCTACAATCGATGGCAGATCAATAGCTCCCTGACTCACAGCGCGGTCTGGGTGATCTAAATATGAGGCACATATCTCATCCCTCTCCTTCACCGTCCCCGGAGGTGACATGGCCTAGCTTACCCTTCACGTACACAAAACAGGCTGAAGACACCAAATCACTGCCTTCACCCTATGCACATAACCCGTCAATCAGCCGAGAAGTGGGGGCGCGGGGTGCCGAGGTTACGGGTAGGGTGGATTGGGAATCCCACCCCCCACCCCCACACCGTATTTCCTTACCCCCTTCCCCAGCGGAACGAGAGAAGGAAGAAGAGGTAAAGCCGGCCGACATTCAGGCATACATTAACCCAGAATGTTGGGCCCGCCATGTGTACCATGGCTGGGTTCTCACCCCCTCACCCTCACCCTCTCTCCCACCCCCCCCCCCCCCCACCCCCACCTCGGTGCCCCTAAACTAAATATACGGCAAGTGCAGCAATAATTGATGTGGCGGTATGTATGGCGGTGCAGGAGCCCGGCTCATCCAATGGGATTCGCCGATCACGCGCGAGGCTCCGCCCCATTTTGTCAATGTGGGCGGAGCTACAGACCACGTGGGCGCCCGATTGGCGGGACGTACCCATGGAGGCGTGTTCCCTCTTGTAGAGCCCCACCAGGGCCGTCATTTCGTCCAACCAGGCGATCTGGATGCCACCTACATGGAGAATGATTCATGCATTGTACAACACGCACAGAGATCGTATGTCTGAACACGCGCTGAATATATTTATATAGAGGTCTCGCCACATATATCAATCACATCTGGTCATCGCCAAACATCCAAATAACACGAAATTACAAGCTATATAGGGCGGCGTGCCAATAATCAGAGGCAAAGGCTATTGTGTTCCTTTCATCAGTTTAAGTTTCATTAATAGTGTCCATTTCATCAGTTTATGTTTCATTAATAGTGTGCATTTCATCAGTATATGTTTCATTAATAGTGTGCATTTCATCAGTTTAAGTTTAATAGATTATTTACTTCTGCGGGTAACGTGTATGTTGCCACATGTGTATACAGTGACTAACATTGGGAGAACAGCTTTCATTACACTCCAAAAGCCTCTCGTCGTGCGACTCGGTTACTCGGGGACTTGCAATATGTCCTACACATACTGAACGTTTATTACTCGAGGTATTTGTTTTATACCACGCTACATATCCAGCTATATTAATAACCTATATTTATAGACTAGAGGGAGCGTGGGCCGCCAACGCCCCCCCCCCCCTCCCTCCCGGCGCGGACTTGGTGTGCAAACTCACAGAGTAGTCCCGTAGAGAATGGAGCGCCAACATGGCGGGCGTGACTACCGATACGCCACGCTGTCTGTCTGTCTATGGAGCTTACCGAACGGGGAGAAGAGCGTGCAGAGGTCGGATGCCTTCCAGTCCTTGGGGAACTGGACATGGAACACGTGGTCTCGGCTTGGGGACACTGCGCCATGGGAGTAAACAAAGACACACGTCAACAACCATCAGTGTATGCATAACCACCATACAGTGTCTGATGTCCCACCTGGTTAGCAACAGGGTGTAACATTCCCTCTAACATAAAAAATAGTTCCGCCAATGTAAAATCCTACTAACAACTTAGTTACTATTATTATAACTTATTCATATTAATATTAATTCATTTATGTGTAAGAACGATTTTCCCTTCAGTGAAACAAATACCTCAAATGTAAAAAGTAATTCCTTCAAATGTAGTAAATTGTAAACCGCAGTTGGAATAACCAATTTTCCCTGCAACGGAATAAAGGTAGCCAGCCACTTGCCCATGTAACAACTGTTCAAATATTAAATTTCATTGGAACGCAGTCAGGCGAACCGCGGCTTAAGGTCTTAGCCCTATTCACACGCTTGATTAATGGCCCATTGCTATCACGTGCAGAAGGCAGGTGCCTTTGTTCACGTCGGGTTGGTGCAAAAGGCGTGGTGTCACAATACTTACAGTCGTCTCCCGCCAGATTCATGAACGGAATGTCATGCACACGCATCAAAAACAACCTGCAAACACACCAAGACACTCCACGTCAGCATGACCACGGTGACCCAAGGAAGTAGACAGAGCTCAGCCAGATGTTTCATCACAAAGACAGAACGTCTCTCCTTGTTAAAGGAATGCATTAGTCATAGTTTGAGTAGTTGGAAATCCGTCTTTCGGCGACGTTTGCGGGAATCAGTGCGATATTGTATTGCTCACGAATTACTCAACTGTGGTCAGACTTACTTGTTGACATAGGGCGTCACCAGGTGAGACTCAGGGGTGATCGGAGCCAGCGTCGGCTTGTGGAGGTTACCTGAAAGAACGCCAACCACTGCAGGACAGGCGAGTCAACACACTGGCTAGGGGAGTCAACACACTGGCTAGGGGAGTCAACACACTGGCTAGGGGAGTCAACACACTGGCTAGGGAAGTCAACACATTGGCTAGGGGAGTCAACACACTGGCTAGGGGAGTCAACACATTGGCTAGGGGAGTCAACAAATTGGCTAGGGGAGTCAACACACTGGCTAGGGGAGTCAACACACTGGCTAGGAAAGTCAACACATTGGCTAGGGGAGTCAAGACACTGGCTAGGGAATTCAAGACACTGGCTAGGCGAGTCAACACATTGGCTAGGGGAGTTAACACACTTGCTATGCGAGTCAACACACTGGCTAGGGGAGTCAACACACTGGCTAGGCGAGTTAACACACTGGCTAGGCGAGTTAACACACTGGCTATGCGAGTCAACACACTGGCTAGGGGAGTCAACACACTGGCTAGGCGAGTCAACACACTGGCTTAGGGAGTCAACACACTGGCTAGGCGAGTCAAGACACTGGCTTAGGGAGTCAACACACTGGCTAGGCGAGTCAAGACACTGGCTTAGGGAGTCAAGACATTGGCTAGGGTAGGACATGGGCTGGCCATATCAGAGGAGGGTAGGACAGGGGCTGGCCATATCAGAGGAGGGTAGGACAGGGGCTGGCCATATCAGTGGAGGGTAGGACATGGGCTGGCCATATCAGAGGAGGGTAGGACAGGGGCTGGCCATATCAGAGGAGGGTAGGACAGGGGCTGGCCATGTCAGTGGAGGGTAGGACAGGGGTTGGCCATATAGGTGGAGGTTGGAGAAAGCTACCAGGTCATAACGTTACCCTGCAGTGAGGCCTGTATGAGAGGCTAGAGCCTCAGTACCTAGGTAGGCGCTCATGTTGATGAAGCACAGTCCAGTGATGTAGGCGTCGTAGCCTGCTTCGTGCAGCTTCTCATTCTTAAGGTCGTAGGCGGGAAAGTCCGCGGCAGGCGCTGAAGTCAAAACAAGCGGGAAAGAACTGTATGGAAGTGGAAAAAAAAAAAAGGATAAATGACCACATTTGACATTTACAAGAAATCATAGCGCACCCTAAGAGTGGTCAAGGGGTCTGACGCAGAACAAGTGTCCACACGGATAAGTAAGACTCGCCGTTATACCATTCCCACCGTTATACCACTTCAACCGTTATACCATTCCCACTGTTATACCACTTCAACCGTTCTACCACTTCAACCGTTATACCATTCCCACCGTTATACCACTTCGACTGTTATACCATTCCCACCGTTATACCATTCCCACCGTTGTACCACTTCAACCGTTATACCATTCCCACCGTTATACCATTCCCACCGTTATACCACTTCGACCGTTATACCATTCCCACCATTATACCACTTCAACCGTTATACCACTTCAACCGTTACACCATTCCCACCGTTATACCTCTCCAACCGTTATACCATTCCCACCATTATACCACTTCAACCGTTATACCATTCCCACCGTTATACCACTTCAACCGTTATACCATTCCCACCGTTATACCACTTCAACCGTTATACCACTTCAACCGTTATACCATTCCCACCGTTATACCACTTCAACCGTTATACCTCGCCACCCGTTATACAACTCCCACCGTTAGACAACTCCAATCATTATATTATTCCTATAGTTACAACACATCAACACCAACAGTTATACGTATATCACCATTTTAACACTCGTCGTTATATCACTCCCACCGTCAGGCCTGGGGAGTCAGATGAGATACCCACCAGTGTCAGGCCTGTGCAGTCAGATGAGATACCCACCAGTGTCAGGCCTGTGGAATCAGATGAGATACCAACCAGTGTCAGGCCTGTGGAGTCAGATGAGATACCCACCAGTGTCAGATGAGATACCCACCAGTGTCAGGCCTGTGGAGTCAGATGAGATACCCACCAGTGTCCGGCCTGTGGAGTCAGATGAGATACCAACCAGTGTCAGGCCTGTGGAGTCAGTTGAGATACCCAGCAGTGTCCGGCCTGGGGAGTCAGATGAGATACCAACCAGTGTTAGGCCTGTGGAGTCAGATGAGATACCCACCAGTGTCAGGCCTGAGGAGTCAGATGAGATACCCACCAGTGTCAGGCCTGGAGAGTCAGATGAGATACCCACCAGTGTCCGGCCTGGGGAGTCAGATGAGATACCAACCAGTGTCAGGCCTGTGGAGTCAGATGAGATACCCACCAGTGTCAGGCCTGGAAAGTCAGATGAAATACCCACCAGTGTCGGGCCTGGAGAGTCAGATGAGATACCAACCAGTGTCAGGCTTGGGGAAGTCCCGGCTTTTCAAGTCGCTGAGTAGCTCGGCCAGTGACGTGCGCGGCAAGTGTTCCTGAAGCAGAGGTCAGGTCAAAGCTTTGGTACAGCATGGTGGCAGGGCCTTAAGTATCAGGTCAGCGCAACCGACCTTTATATTAGGGGCAGATCAGCGGTCTGCATCATCTTAATATTTAACCTGATACCACGGGCAGAGCAGCTGTCTTTGTCCTCTAATATGTAACCTGGTTTTACCAGCAGATCAGCAGTCACTATCCTCTTAATACGTAACCTGAGTCATCGCGTAGACACTGACATATCTGTGTCTAATAAAACCGAAAGCATTCTCTGGTCAATACGTCACGATGTAACCAAAGATGCTTCTAGAGGCAGTGATGATCGTGATGGTTATATACAACTCATTGGAGTTGTACCGGATGGCTACACAGGCCATACATACCCTCAATGGATTTGTACACGCCACGTATTTTGTGTCCAGAATCCTGCAAAGAGTAAAGCATATACTAGACTGTTGCTATGCAAAGTATATAGCCCTATCTAGTACAGTGACAAAGCGATGCCTTACATATAAAGCAAACACAGTACATGGGTGCTGATATGGATAGGTTTGTCCAGCACGCTTGCATAACTCATCTATGTTTTTAAAGACAAGCCAACACCTACCAAACATCTAAAACTACAAAGCCAAAATGATAAAACAGATGTTTTCAATAATTAAATTATTTGTGATAAAAAGCAAGGAAATGGTGCTATGATTACGTCACAATGGCCATATGAATAGTTAGCGGTACTAATGATTGTACAAGTGAAAGGTTTTTAATCTCCCCTCACTTCGGGGAAAACTTCATCAGACTAAAATGTCACAATGACACAAAAACTGTAATTTATATGCGAAAGTTTTCGAATCATAATCTGAGACAAGAGTCTGAGACATCACATTGAACTGAACATTGAATGTTGAAGACCCTTACCTTGGCAAGGCACACTTCGTCAGAGCTTTAAACTCTTCGTAATCCTGGAGATAAAGGATACACTTAATGGCACTTTTTATGACACGAAAGTGTTGTCTCACTCACTATAACCAATAAAATATAAAACAGAATGGCGGCGATGGAGACCCGGATGTGAAGACAGTGTAACCATCAAGTGTACAGCGGACAATCGTGAGTGAGCAAGGTAACAGAAGACAATACGTCGTATAAGGCGAACATGATGAGTGTACACTGCTACACAAGATATACTCAGACAATAAGACTCACTATAAATGTAAAATAAGACAATAAAGCGAGCAAGAAAAGACACTACGGAACAGACAAGGTAACAGAAGACAATAATGCGTACAAGAACAGACCTAATGAGTAGACAAGGTAACACAGGACGCTAAGTGTACAAGAACAGCTACCAAGACAATAAAATGTGAGTAGATATTTTAACTTTTTAATTTCAGCAGAAGCAAATATACAATATGCACTATGTAGGCCAAGAACACCTGAACGCAACAACGCGGAGCTGGTGCATAATGCATTAAAACTAAAGGTTGTCCATACAAAGGCCTAATGTAGCGGTAGATTCCAAAGGGACGGGGAATGAGAACACTTGTGATTTCCTGTTTAAAGCCGTGGAAAGCAAAACGCATCAGAAAAGCAAGCAGCAGTAGAACATTAATAGAAGGTACACGTTATGAGCAGCATGCGACATAGTGTACAGTGGCAGCACATAATAGACACAGGGCTTTCAAGCAGAGGCTGGTGAAACTATCCCCGCGGTAACACCCTACTCTTTGCGAAGGAAGTCATGGGGCAGAATACTGACCTCGGGCAGGGGGCTGACGAACTGGTTGATGATGAAGAGGACATCGAGTATCATGTTGTGGCCCACGACCAGCTTGCCCTGAGGAACCCAATGGCTACCATGACACACACAGCGTAGCGGGTCATACAGTGAGGCTACAGTAGAGACCGCCCTGAGGAACCCAATGGCTACCATGACACACACAGCGTAGCGGGTCATACAGTGAGGCTACAGTAGAGACCGCCCTGAGGAACCCAATGGCTACCATGACACACACAGCGTAGCGGGTCATACAGTGAGGCTACAGTAGAGACCGCCCTGAGGAACCCAATGGCTACCATGACACACACAGCGTAGCGGGTCATACAGTGAGGCTACAGTAGAGACCAACAACAATCTTAAAGTCATTCATACAGGATTTTTCTCTCGGAAAATAATTAATTTCACATCATTTCCTCAAATCACATGAACGCACTGTTTCATCGATCTCAGTTTTATCCCTTTAAGAAATGCCTATCTTTTCATATTTAACGTAAGCTTTAGTGGCAAAAAGCGTCAACAATGCCCACAGTTTGATGACGTAAGACACAAGAACGCCCCTTTTCCGCGCATCTACATGTACAAATATGACAGAAAATGTTCCTAAAAGCATCTCCGCCTTAGTCTTGCACAATATAACATTGTCATCATCCAATAAAGACTCCAATAAACGATTTCCACCTGAAAGATCAAAACTGTTTCTCATGGGAAAAATGGAGCCGGCATGAGCATGAGCAGCTATAAATATATTGCATTATGTTAGGCACAACGCCCATGGCACATATACTGTATGTAAATATATGCAAATACATACACGCGTCACAAGTGTTCTATAGCCGAATATATCGCCGGTTTCATATACAAATTAAGCTAAGTTTTGTAAACTTATAATTTGGTCCAAGCAGAGAGGTCGGTTTCTGGTAACCCAAACCGTCTTAATGTATGTAACAGTAAGAGTTGACGGCACCGAGTCGCAGTATATCAGTCCAAAAATGTACTCACGGATTTTGTCAAGAGTTGGATGACCTTCGTGAACCCAACGGCATCGTCAAGCTCCTCCTATAATAAGGACGCAGAAACCATTTACATTCAGTTATAGATATCTCTCATACATATTTCTGATTATCTAAAATTGAGTACTACGCGGATAAGTCAATTAGATATTTCGTGAATGATAAACCGAATGTCGCGTGTTGTAAGTAGAGCTAGTTTTTCCCATCGCACCCTTCTAAAGGTCGTTACTGGTAAATGGATAGCAGTGAAATGTGATTCAGCTTAGCCCAGCAGGAGTTCTTACACACTCGGCCACTGGGCGGTCCCCTTATCAGAAGGCAGTCGCTTACAAACTCGGCCACTGGGCGGTCCCCCCATTAGAAGGCAGTCGCTTACAAACTCGGCCACTGGACGGTCACCCCATCAGAAGGCAGTCACTTACAAAGTCGGCCACTGGGCGGTCCCCCCATTAGAAGGCAGTCGCTTACAAACTCGGCCACTGGGCGGTCCCCCCATCAGAAGGCAGTCGCTTACAAACTCGGCCACTGGACGGTCCCCCCATCAGAAGGCAGTCGCTTACAAACTCGGCCACTGGGCGGTCCCCCCATCAGAAGGAAGTCGCTTACAAACTCGGCCATTGGGCGCCCCCCACCCCCACCCCCCACCCCATCAGAAGGGAGTCGCTTACAAACTCGGCCACTGGGCGCCCCCCCCCCACCCCATCAGAAGGCAGTCGCTTACAAACTCGGCCACTGGGCGGTCCCCCCATCAGAAGGAAGTCGCTTACAAACTCGGCCATTGGGCGCCCCCCACCCCCACCCCCCACCCCATCAGAAGGCAGTCGCTTACAAACTCGGCCACTGGGCGCCCCCCCCCCCACCCCATCAGAAGGCAGTCGCTTACAAACTCGGCCACTGGGCGGTCCCCCCATCAGAAGGAAGTCGCTTACAAACTCGGCCATTGGGCGCCCCCCACCCCCACCCCCCACCCCATCAGAAGGCAGTCGCTTACAAACTCGGCTCTGCGCTTGGCCTCCTCTCGCTTCCTCATGTCCTCCTCACTGCTGACACGTGACACCTGGATGTAGCGCATGCGCCGGTCGTCTGTCTTCGCCTCTAAGTGAACGCCGCTGGCGAACCTGAAGTAAGATTGGAGGTGACTTGTACTCGTAACGGCAAGGTGGCAAGCATTAGGCGTTGCGAATCCTCCGATGTATCTTAAACGTAGCAACCAGCGCATTCATTATGTTACAGTGAGAAACATCTGTTCCTTTAGAAGAAGCGATCATTGCCGTATTCCTATGCAAACAGACAGAAAGGCTAGAGGTTTCACTCGCACAATATATATATATGGCAGAATATTGGTTGACTTATTATGGGTATGGCATTGGTTCGATTGCGAAATGAGTTATGTCAGCACAACATTCTCTTATCACGCCCGAGCCTTCAAGCAAGGATAGGACAGGATATTGCGCTCAGATAAAGCCATCTGGCACGAGAAGCAATGCCACATGCACTAGTCTCGATGCTTACCTTTGTGCCACAGACTGGTAGGTCAGCTTTCTCAAGTAACCGTTGCATGGTTCCAGGGCCAAGACTTCTTCATCTTTGGATTTGAGGAACGTTTCTATCTGTTGGCTAAAAGAAATTACACGTTGTTAAGTACCTGTTCACTTGAAACACAAGACAACAACTTCTGACAAATAGCCTCTTTACCGTCCTCTCACTGACAACACACTACAACCAGTGCATAGCCAGAATTGACACGTGTTCGCCAGACTCAAGTCGAAGTTGCCATGGCTATCGTAGATCGCATGCAACATATGGCCGCCGAATGGAGAATTCTGAAACTAGTACTTTGGTTGGCAGCGTCAGGCACACGCAGGTTGAGTGACTGATTGAAGTAGGACGCCTAAACTGGGTAGGTCATAATAAATATATGACTGTACTCATAAGGGCCAAGTTAGAGAGGAGCCCTGTCCCCTATTCTTTGAGGAGAAAGACATGGGATATTTATCTTGCACAAAAATGGACATTTGCCCAGGTGGGATTCAAACCACGCACCAGCCGCTTGGGCTGGCATGGCAAGAGTCTAAGAGCGCTAGCTTGTAGGTCACGGGGTGATCCGATGCACACGCAGAAAGGCAACTTGGTCTTAAAGAATGTCGCATTGAATCATATTCCGAAGAATAACTGCAACAAAATCTGAACTATCCAGAAGCATTCCTTATGCACAGAGAATTGGGCCAAGGAACCTTCGGGGTCAAGGACGGATGAATGCAAGAAACATATCCCAGATGAGGTGCACGGTCCCGGATTCGAACCCAGGATTTATTGATCTGTGGTCTAGTGTGCCAACCGCTATTGTGACACATGGGAGGCTGCCAGGACCTACTGTGACACATGAGAGGCCGCCAGGACCTACTGTGACACATGGGAGGCCGCCAGGACCTATTGTGACACATGGGAGGCCGCCAGGACCTACTGTGACACCAGGGAGGCCCTCATGACCTACTGTGACACATGGGAGGCCCCCAGGACCTATTGTGACACATGGGAGGCCGCCAGGACCTATTGTGACACATGGGAGGCCGCCAGGACCTATTGTGACACATGAGAGGCCGCCATGACCTACTGTGACACATGGGAGGCCGCCAGGACCTACTGTGACACATGGGAGGCCCCCAGGACCTACTGTGACACCGGGGAGGCCCACAGGACCTATTGTGACATATGGGAGGCCGCCAGGACCTACTGTGACACCGGGGAGGCCCACAGGACCTACTGTAACATATGGGAGGCCGCCAGGACCTATTGTGACACATGGGAGGCCGCCAGGACCTACTGTAACACATGGGAGGCCGCCAGGACCTACTGTGATACCGGGGAGGCCCACAGGACCTACTGTGACACATGGGAGGCCGCCAGGACCTACTGTGACACATGGGAGGCCGCCAGGACCTACTGTGACACATGGGAGGCCGCCAGGACCTACTGTGACACATGGGAGGCCTCCAGGACCTACTGTGACACATGGGAGGCCCCCAGGACCTACTGTGACACATGAGAGGCCGCCAGGACCTACTGTGACACATGGGAGGCCGCCAGGACCTACTGTGGCACATGGGAGGCCGCCAGGACCTACTGGGACACATGGGAGGCCGCCAGGACCTACTGTGACACCAGGGAGGCCGCCAGGACCTATTGTGACACATGGGAGGCTCGCAGGACCTACTGTGACACATGGCAGGCCCACAGGACCTATTGTGACACATGGGAGGCCCACAGGACCTACTGTGACACATGGGAGGCCGCCAGGACCTACTGTGACACATGGGAGGCCGCCAGGACCTACTGTGACACCAGGGAGGCCGCCAGGACCTATTGTGACACATGGGAGGCTCGCAGGACCTACTGTGACACATGGCAGGCCCACAGGACCTTTTTGTGACACATGGGAGGCCCACAGGACCTACTGTGACACATGGGAGGCCGCCAGGACCTACTGTGACACATGGGAGGCCGCCATGACCTACTGGGACACCAGGGAGGCCCCATGACCTACTGTAACACATGGGAGGCCCCCATGACCTACTGGGACACCAGGGAGGCCCCATGACCTACTGTGACACCGGGGAGGCCCCCATGACATACTGGGACACCAGGGAGCCCCCATGACCTATTGTGGCTCCGGGGAGGCTCCCATGACCCACTGTGACACCGGGGAGGCCCCCATGACATACTGGGACACCAGGGAGGCCGCCAGGACCTACTGTGACACCGGGGAGGCCGCCAGGACCTATTGTGGCTCCGGGGAGGCTCCCATGACCCACTGTGACACCGGAGAGGCCCCCGTCCATCAGTGTGATCGGGTTGCTCACCACACGCCGTCGATGTAGGCCTTGTGTTCGTCCGGGACGAGGGAGGGCCCCTTGCTGGCGGCCAGGGCCTCGTTGGTGGGGCTCTGGAAAGCCGGCGAGGAGAACGAGCCCCGCATCTTGTCCTGCAGCCGCTGCTGCTCCAACATCTCGTGCCGCTGACGCAAGTTCTCGCGCATCCGAGCCGCGTCGTCCGGCAAGAGATACGAAACCCCTATAAATATATATCAGGAGGAATACATTACATATTTTACATATAAAGGAAACCCGAATCAAACGCGTGTGTAACTTATATACGATATGGTTATATCAGCGGAGACTGAGGTTCATCCGCTATAAAATAACTTCTAAGTTGTATTACTGCAGTTGGTGCCTGCGTTATACGAATTCTGTTCTGTCAGCCCGGAAAGACCGTATAACGGAGGGAGTCGTATAATAGAGGGATGTCCCCAGATTCAAGCATAACATGCGAACATGATACACCTACAAAGCCAGTCAAATATCAGCAGTTACTTAGACAGCTCTACTTATACCAGGTTTACACAAAAGCTGTGATTAACAATGCCACACTCTATTACACCCACGTCTTAACAGCCAGTCAGATGTTGTTTGCTCAGAGCCAATCGAGCGAAAAGCCCGTATAACGGAGGGAGTCGTATAATGAAGGAACCGTATAACGCAGGGACCACTATAATGATAGTCATTATAGTGGAAAGGCGGTTGACCAATCTGGATTGTGTAAATGGGACTGGGATGGCCTGATAGTAACGGGACGGCACGCCGCACATACGTACTGGGACGCCGCACATACGTACTGGGACGCCGTACATACGTACTGGGACGCCGCACATACGTACTGGGACGCCGCACATACGTACGCACATACGTACTGGGACGCCGCACATACGTACTGGGACGCCGCACATACGTACTGGGACGTCGCACATACGTACTGGGACGCCGTACATACGTACTGGGACGCCGCACATACGTACTGGGACGCCGCACATACGTACTGGGACGCCGCACATACGTACTGGGACGCCGCACATACGTACTGGGACGCCGCACATACGTACTGGGACGTCGCACATACGTACTGGGACGCCGTACATACGTACTGGGACGCCGCACATACGTACTGGGACGCCGCACATACGTACTGGGACGCCGCACATACGTACTGGGACGCCGCACATACGTACTGGGACGCCGCACATACGTACTGGGACGCCGCACATACGTACCGGCAAGGCAAGCCACACATACGTACCGGCATGGCACGCCGCACATACGTACCAGCACGGCACGCCGCACATACGTACCAGCACGGCACGCCGCACATACGTACCGGCACGCCGCACATACGTACCGGCACGCCGCACATACGTACCGGCAAGGCAAGCCACACATACGTACCGGCATGGCACGCCGCACATACGTACCGGCACGGCACGCCGCACATACATACCGGCACAGCACGCCGCACATACGTACTGTCACGGCACGCCGCACATGCGTACCGGCACGGCCCGCCGCACATACGTACCGGCACGGCCCGCCGCACATACGTATCAGCATGGCACGCCGCACATACGTACCGGCACGGCACGCCGCACATACGTACCAGCATGGCACGCCGCATATACGTACCAGCACGGCACGCCGCACATACGTACCGGCACGGCACGCCGCATATACGTACCAGCATGGCACGCCGCATATTCGTACCAGCACGGCACGCCGCACAAACGTACCGGCAAGGCACGCCGCCCAAACGTACCGGCACGGCACGCCGCACTTACGTACCAGCACGCCGCACATACGTACCAGCACGGCACGCCGCACATACGTACCGGCACGACACGCCGCACATACGTACCGGCACGGCACGCCGCACAAACGTACCGGCACGGCACGCCGCCCAAACGTACCGGCACGGCACGCCGCACTTACGTACCAGCACGCCGCACATACGTACCGGCACGGCACGCCGCATATACGTACCGGCATGGCACGCCGCATATATGTACCGGCGGCAAGAGTAACTGGACTCACCATCTTTGAAGGTTTTGTTGAAATCGAACCCTTGTGATGATAAGAAGTCTATACTTGAACACTGAAAAATATTAGTTTGGTGTCGGACGTAGGCAGGAAATATGTACCGGGAAATTCCCCATTAGCGCCCAGTGGCCGAATTCATAATCACCTCTTAGGCTACGCCACTAGCCTTAACGCTAAGTGTAAGATTTGTCGAGAGATTATCGGGTTCAAAATACATAAATAGTCATCCAAGAAGTGAATTTTCTGAGTTAAGAAAGGGCTAAAATTGTGTTGAAGAGGGTTTCTTAATCATGAGCACCACCACAACGAGCTGGTGAGGCTAAGATGAAAATGCACTTTTCGTGCGTAACGAAGGGATTATGAATATGGCCCCAGAGCGTTTACATGCATTTATATGGGTTTACATGTATGTAAACTTGTATAGAGATGTCTATAGTATATCTAGTATTCGTTATGACGCATGTCAAAATTCGTTATGTCAAAAATTGCAAACATGGTACATGTGTTCACTAATCAGCAGGTCATTAAAATGAAAATAAAAATTTGTATTACGTCCATGGGCATTCAGACGGAACATGGGCGTTAATACATACATGCTCGGTACATATCTATGTACAACTGGGACACTTTAGCAGTGTCATTTACTGTCTGTGCCAGTAAGACGGTAGCTGCATGTAGCCACAATATGTTTCTTACCATGTATCTAATATCCAATGTGTAATTCTCTTCCGTTTGGTACATATCTACAGTACATAAGTACCACATATGTACCCACATGTCAGAGAATCACCCACAGGAAAGAGTACATGTAGATATGTACCAAACGGAAGAGAATTACACACAGGAAACAGTACATATGTACCCACATGGAGATATTGCAGATGTCTCTACAACACAGAAAGTAGAGACGCACCCACAGCGCACTGAGTACAGATACACGCACAAGGCACAGAGTGCATATGTACCCACAGGACAAGAGTGCAACTGCACCGCTTGCCCAAGGGGGGTACAGGCGTTGCCCCACGACACCGAGTACATGTTGTGTATACCCACCTGGGACAAGAAGCGGACATCTGGCGCCTGTCTAGAGAATGGTCGCGGGAAGGTGTAAAAGTTAAAGGCTTTAGAAATGTACCTGCAAATGTAAATAAAATGTGTCATTGAGCAGTAGTCTTATTTCCACTTGAAAAATTTAATATTTAAGATGCCTCATCAAGAAACCATTTTGAACAAAATAATGAACTAGCCGTTGATGAATTGAATGTTTCTAAAAATATTAAATCACATAGACAAGATTTTTGACAGATTATTGTAGACGTCTCACAATGGAAATGGTGGTGGAATAGCTCTGAGATAAGAACCTAGAACGAATCACTAGGTTGGTTGTATATTCAGACACTTTAACCACTTTTGGTCATATCGCGTCAATGGGAGAAGGAAAAACACATGGTATCTTTATCCTGCGACGACACAGACATGGACACAGCGGGGCTCGAACTATCGATCCACGTGCCGTTAGGCTCTCAGGTGACCAGAACACACAAGGCGAGCACTCTAACACACTGAGCTACCGGGCCAGCCCCCGAATCACTAGACTCAGATAAAAGAGCAAAGTTCATAAGAATTCAAGGTGCCACTGACTGATCCACTGTGAAGTATCTACATGGTGACACCTTTTGCCTAAAGTTGCTACATTTCACGAACCAAATCACATCATACTGCACATACCTATTATTTTCCGCGTCATATTCAAAAGCTGCTAACCCGAACTGTAGAACCAAGAACTGTGATGCAACCTGTAAAAGATGGGAGATGGAGTAATGCTTGTGGTAATAGCCCGAAGGCTATACGATACAATGTCTTTAACATGCCTCTTAATTTCTTTAAAAAGGACATTGATATAGCATTATCACAGTAACAGTATAAATAATATAATTAATAAACATAACAACCTTCCGAACATGAGACATATAGGTCCATCTTTCACATTAGAGCCAACGAAATGGATTATAGTTGTGAATAATTGTTCAGCCATGATGAGGCATGTTGATTTAGCCTAACATGGAAGAGTGACCTACATGTAGGAGAGCCAGGCTTAACTTTGCTGACCATGATACTCACTGTTCGTAACTTTCTGTATCTTTCTTCTGGGGTGTCAAAGCCATGAATAACATTTCCTGACTCACTTAGTCCTAAAAATAGAAGAGTGGTATACTAATTATATCACATCTTAAGGCATAGAAAGAAAGAGTGAGCATAGTTTCTTTTAATAAACAGTACCCATCTATATATTAGTAAACTGAAATATTTTCCTCTTTGAAGCGGTAATGCATTTGCCATTCAAATAACCCTTAGGCAAACATGTATTAAAGCCTTAGTTGGCTACTGTGGCTATTTCAAAAGTTCGGTCATGCTACAATATTTTCAGATTTGTCATGTGAATTGTTAATAATGTGTGTAAAAGTGACAACTTCTGAAATTTCTCAAGCCTTAAAGTTTGTGGACATTTGCAAAAATGCATGACCAAATATGACATACGGTAGTCTGTATAAAAACACTGGCGTATAACTTGCATATCTCAGACACAAGGAAAATAATGTGTAACCTATACACTGGAAGTTGCAGTACTGCATGTTCGGGTACCAATGTGCTTCTTGATGTCAACAGATGTATTGTGTTTCTTGATGTCAACAGATGTGTTGTGCTTCTTGATGTCAACAGATGTATTGTGCTTCTTGATGTCAACCGATGTATATCATGCAAAACCCTATGGCAAGTTTTTGGGGGATATTGTATAATTGTGCCAGGAACACAATGATAGTGAAGCAGAAATTGTAACATTGATATGAACAATTTTGTATCATACTTTGAGACAGCCCCTTATTTATAGGCGAAATCCTGCTCTAGTTATGTTGCTAAGTATCTGGTCAGCCAACATGTATAAATTTTTCAGCAGTATTGTTCATTCTTTTAAAGCAATACAAAAACATGTCTCTTTTTATAACCAGTACAATGGATGTCTTAAAGTCTGCAATAACTAAACTTGTTAGGCAGTAAATATAAATTTCTAATTGGCAACTCAGCAGGTTCACACCTCTCCATTGGACACATGTCATTCAGAATTATGTTCTGATTAATTTTTTGTGGAAAAACATTAACTGTCCACTGCAGCCACCTTAATCAAGCACATTTACACTTGCCTGTGAATTCTGTATCCACTGCCAGAAAGGATGCATGTGAAATAGCCTGTTCAATTTCATCCAATTTCTCTTTGAAATCTAAAATAAAGCAAAGAATAATTTACAGAAATCTATTCACAGATATAGCTATTATGGCATACTATTCTATTTCAGCTTTTAAATATAGAAAATAGTGAGCAATGCAAAAAACATTATGATGAATATTTTAGTATAGTACAGAAAGAGAAACTGAGTAAAAAAAATCAGAGATCTTTATCTAAAAGACCACAGTGAAAATATATAAAACCTTTAGAAGGCTAAGCTCAATACACAAGTGGTTGTAAAAGATGCTGAAATTGATGAAAGGTTGAAAACAATATAATTTTTCTTTAAAACAGCAACTAACATTCCTTAACCATGACTTAGAACCAAATCTATAGATATTTATGCTCCCACCCCAACCTTTCTTTGCTGCCCCATTATGACACACTGTTATAGTCTGAAGGTTCTGTACTCTAAAGTCAGTCATAAATGTCACGTTTCGGCCCATATTTTCCGCGAATTTGCCGTGATCGCTCTGAAAATCATTCACGTGAGAAAGCAACACTAGACCACTTTAATGATACCAAACTTACGTTTGTATTGTGAGGTTATCCTTTTTTATGACACAAACAATATTTCTCCATGCTGACACTCCATTGGCAGCTTTTCCTTAGTCGCAAATACACTAAATCACAGACAATGAAAGGCTCTATAGTTGCCATGGCGCGTGTGGCTGGTGCAAATATAGAGCATGTAGACTCTGTAGAGCAGAGCATGTTCGGTGCCATGGCAACTACATCATCTTATGATGTGTGCTTAATTATGTTTGCGAAACTGCGTTTACTGCCAATGGAGTGTCAGCATGGAGAAATATTCTTTATGTCATAAAAAAGGATAACATCACACGTTTAGTATCATTAAAATGGTCTAGTGTTGCTTTCTCAAGTCCGTGATTTTCAGAGCGATCTCGCCAAATTCTGGGAAAATATGGTTTGAATTAAGAGTCTATGGTATTTATGACTTTAACTTTAGTCATAAGATTTCAAGAATTCACACAAGAACAAGTGTCAAGACTATTGTCAAGCATATGATTGCTTTACCAGGCCTGTCTCCAACGCATCACGGGGTGCCTTTTAAGCCAGTCAGCATTTGCTGTCTTTGCGGTGTTGCAGCGCATATTTTCGCGTATAGGGCACACAGTTCTTAACTAGCCGACAAAATATGCATCTTTCCAGAATCCTTATACAATTTACTGACCTGGCAGTGGGAAAATACTTTGATTTATTGTCCTAACTTGCAATGTCAGGGCTTTTTCTGGGCACATTTATTCGATCAGCGCCAGCCGTGCCATTATACGCTGCAACACCGCAAAGACAGCAAATGCGGCCTGGCTCTAACGGCACCCTGTGATAAGTTAGAGACAGGCCTGGTAAATGATTGCTATGCTGTGATAGGCAATATATATTTCATATCAGTTTATAAGTATAGTTTATAAGATATCAGACATTAGCTATTCATTCAGATATTTCCAACCAATTAAAACGTTTCTGCATTGTAAGTCTATTACTAGATGTAAAGTGAAACATTAGTAAGGCAAAGTGGGCTAATCTCGACCCCTTAACACAAAAAAACGTCTATTTTCTTTAATAATATGAAATGAACTTATTTTTTGTTCCAACAGTAAACCATGGTATTCAAATAATATGATTTTATAGAAAAAAAGAAAACCTAGGCAGATTGTGGGGAGTGCTCATTTTCTGAAAGGCAGTGGGGGCCATGGTCGAACCTCGATCCCCATGGTCTAACCTCGACCCCCTGGGATAGGTGGGTGATTTAATCTGCATATCGTGATTCTTAGTGTGCGAAAGCAACAATATTCATTCACATAACTGTGCCTCTTATGCCCAACGATAGATAAAGCAATCCCTTGAAACTATATTTATTAGTCTTATTACACGGGTAGTCATAACGCAAAGTTAGAACACTTCATGGGCCATCACGCCAAGGAAATGCCATTTGGAACAGCTGCGTCACGAAGCCAAAATAACTCATTTATGTTACAACCCATTTAAATATCATTCAACGTCAGAATATGCGGAAGCAGGGCCGGATAGTTATTGTTGCATGTAATTGTGATCATCCACTGCTAAAATATGATATATTTTTATAACATATTGTTAGAAAATTACGTTAAATTAAAGAGGGGATCGAGGTTAGACCACGGTCGTCAAAAAAGGTGGGGTAACCTCGATCTCTCACAAAGTCAAGGTTGATCTGGGGAAGAACTGTCATGATGTCACACATGTTGCAAACATCGTCTGCTGTCACTCTTTTTTATTTAATAAATTATCATACTCAGTATTAATCAGGCATACTGCTTGCTTTTGTAAGTCATGTATCTTAACGTTTGAGATAAGCTGCAAAAGCATGTGTTAATGTAGGGTTGCATGACTTATTTAATTCAAATTGGATATAAAATTACATATCTATAATCTAGCTTCTCTGTGTCTAGTTATCAGGGGAATCTCTAAGATCGATATCGAAAAATCAAATGAGCGAAAAAATATGGATTGGTGACATCAATAAAAATAGCACATGGGGGTCAAGGTTACCCAAGGATCGAGATTAGCCCACTTTGCCTTATTTATATCAACAGAACTGACAGCTATTTGCTTTAACACCTATATCTATATAGATTAAGTCTTAATTCAGTAATTGTAATTGTAAACCTGACAGAAAAGGTATTTTTATACAGTAATACCCTTCAGGAGACTTATCTGATGCAATTTAATGGTAAATAGTTTTAACTTTTTTGAAATGTTGAAACTTTTTCCTGTCAAATAAGAATAGCCAGCAGTAGTGGCAAAAGTTTTCCACGTTGTTACTGGTCCGAATTCAGCCAAAGCCACAGTAAAGCAAGGTAGGCAGGGAGGGGGTAAGGGACCCAGGTATGCATAGGCATACATGGGCCCCTTACCCCCTCCCCCCTCCCTCAGTTTATGGTGCCTGTGGCCAAAACGATAGCCTACACTACAGGCCCAAACTCCAAACTTTGACCAAAGCGGACCAAAGCCAGGCAAAGCCAAGGCAAAGCCAAAGGAAATTAGAAAAAAAGGATGGGACGAAAACTACTTGACAGTGAAAACAGATCGTTTATATGGGTAATACAAACGCACAGAATCACGGTGCTTTATGTTGCAAGCGCACAAATATTGCATCGTATTTAGCGCGCTTGGGGACACTCTTTTATTTGTTTATACACACTTAGCCTGGTTATCTCCATGCTGTATTCGCGCCTGCCGACAACTTAGTAAGTTCCAATCACGAACGCTAGATGGCGACACATCAAATCAGTTTAGACTAAATACCAAACATATCTATATCTTACCGAATAGTTTTTAAAGATAGTTGGTGAGGGGTTTAAATTGCAGCAGACACAGAAGCGGCGTACGTACCTCGGACGAATCAAAGAATCAAAGCAATCGACATTGCCCAAGGTATGACCCAATACAGGATGAGTGCAAACTTGTCGTGGTAGAATGCAAAAGGTAGAAGCCTAATTATAGGCACTAATTAGCAGGTAAACAGTGAAAGAAAAATGAATAATATTCCAGCAATTGAGGCACTGCATGGCTTAGTCAGACGACAACTTAAATAGTTATGCATCGGAATTCCCCTTTTAAGCCTGCGGATGTCAAGGACTATTAAAGTCCAGTGCGGATCCCCTCTTCTCTCACCGGTTCTAAAATTCAAATGAACCCCACCTTTTCAAAATCCAAAGTATATCCCGTCAAAATCCCGTATATTAGAATGTGCTCCTTGAAGATAGTTATATACTGCGGGATCTGATTTGTGAGCCCTTCAGATCACGACAATTGTGCTTTTTATCGATGCTATTTCATCTTCTGTGATGCGTAGTCCAGCAACACTAGCCTTTATTTTATCTACGAAAGCTACATATCCCAGTTGCATATGGGAGCGAACATCAGCCCAATTTATAACTAACTCCAAAATTAATCACTTTAATGTAGTGCATATATCATCATTATAACAAATCGTGTCGGTTAATTAGTCTAATATATGAGTTGTTGCGACTGTTAGTTGAGTCACATTGTCCGAGGAGCTATCAATTTGCCTTGTCCGGCCGGATCGTATGGCAAAACATAACCAGACAAAGTGTACACATTTGGGGAAAGCTAATATACAGAGCGCCAGACAGACTCATCTCGGTTAGTTATCAGCCAGTTTAAAATATAATTGTTCAGGGTAATTTTAACCACAATCCAGTCGATTTTCGCTCTGTGCTCAAAGTGACGGCAACGCAGATAGACTTTTTATTGTGCAGGTGTTTTCCTGTCGTATGACGTGATGTGTTAATCATGAAAAGAATCATGAATATGGTTACGCAAAAACACTGTACATTGATCACAGTGCA
The DNA here is from genome assembly GCA_964019135.1 of Arenicola marina. Lineage (NCBI taxonomy): Eukaryota > Metazoa > Annelida > Polychaeta > Arenicolidae > Arenicola > Arenicola marina. The sequence continues at coordinate 4,347,803 of OZ025251.1, forward strand.
TATAATTCTTCGTTTGTCACAGAGTTTTACAGTTATTCTGCAATGTTTTCAAAACACGTACCGATCGAATCTAGCTTAATCTGTTACAATGCATTAAGAGATCAATGGCGCATTCATTATATTATCGTATTATGTTTTGCAAACGTGACATGAAGGCTTTCGGCAGCGATTCCAATTCTTTGGAGGATCGATAGCATTCCAAAACAGGGGATAGACACGTCTCGTGCGAGAGGGAATAATCCACCGCGACGGGCTCTGAAAAACTGGACTTGAAACATCAATCTAGGCGTTCAGTGCGTGCGATCAGTGTCCATCATCGATGCGACAACTGTGATAAGCTCTGTTGGTCACAAGTATAGAATTATATATTCCATAATAAGCAGCGCAAATGCCGCGAAACCAATCGTATGACTTATACCCTCGCCTCAACAAAAAACTGAAAACAAGGCTGCAAATCCATCATATTTTGCAGGAGGACGAATGCCAACCAATCGATGAGAACGATCCTGTGGCTTTAACAAGCACCCACGGAATGCACCGGCGTTCTGATGACACGCCTGACATGACATGTGCATCCGCATCCCTGTAGTTTAAATAAAGGGCATCGAAATTATAACGTTGAGCTGGGACCGTAATCGATTTGTCTCAGGTATCATTACCAGCCTCACCTTGGCCAAGTCCACATGCACATCCTGTTCAGACTCGCGTACCGCGTTATCGAGTACTCATTACAACCGATAAATCCCGTGACATTTCGGTAAATCTTTATATCAGGTTGTATACAAACATGGCACAAGCCCAAGAAGGAGGTGGGCAGGGAAATAATTTCGACGTTCGATTTGATCCTGACGAATTCTTTGATGATATAGACGATGATGACACATTATCCTCTGATAGTATATATTATGACGGAACTGACAAGTAAGTTAAAAAATACTGGAGGGCAGAAAATGCACGAATTCGATAGCGATCTTTACCGCTTATCCGGGCGCAATTCGCCAAGTCAAGTGGCCCGACTGCACTGCCACTGGCCAGGAAAGCCCGTTGCTCACTGTTTCTCTAAACTAAAGTCAAATTCATAAATGCCGTGGAGTGACGTTTCGGCCCATATTTTCTATGAATTTGGTGCGATCGCTCTGAAAATAAGTAATGAGAAAGCAACTCACAGGCAACAATGACACCAAACTTACATTGTGATTGGATTTATCCGTTTTTAAGATGCAAACAATATTGCTTTATGCTAACACTCCATTGGAATCAGGGTATTAGCTAGAATTTAATTTTTTCAGCAAGAATTTTGCACATTTTGGCTGATGTTTGTCTGGCCAAAAAGACTGTTTGATGTATATATAAACAACTTGGTGCAAGTGCCCCCAGGCAAGCCCGCTTCTCTAGGGGCACAATGGTAACAGTGTTAAAATCCTTCGACGTTAGTAGGGAATCGACTGTAGCTTTTATTATAATGTGGGCGCATACAATAATAGTGCTTACGTATTCTATATACCTTGTTCTATCTTTTGATATCAAGAAAGTGTGTTAACACAAGATTGTTGCAGTCATATTTTCGCGACCAAATGTTGGAGCATGCGAATTTTCCCTACCAACTGCCATGCTTATGCAGCGCCACCTGGTGAATCCTGCCACCATTTGAACCATTTGTAGCCTGGGTCCTAAAAACTTTGTAACAGTCAATGACCTGTGAAAGAGGGCGCTACTGTTGTCCTTAAGTTCAAAGTGAGCGACTGACAAGGCCCTCTAGCTGAGAGTCATATGCTAACAAAGAGGAGGAACCAAGTCGCATTCGCAGGTACCGGCATTCGCCAAAAACAAATATGGCGGACAGCTGGTCAGGAACAGTTGTATGCTCCAACATTTCTTTGCGAAAATATAACCGAAACAACCTAGTGTCGACATAATTTATTGATGTCAGATGATAGAACAAGGTATATAGAATACATAAACACTATGATTGTTCGAGCACACGTTATAATAAAAGCTACTGTCGATTCCCTACTAACGTCGAAGGATTTTAACATTGTTACCGTTGTGCCCGTAGATAAGCGGGCTTGCCTGGGGGCACTTGCGCCAAATAAACAACAAGCTTACGCCAGCCGATCAGGGTGTCGCATTTTGCCCTTACAATATATAAATCAATAAATAGCAGCAGTTCTCATTGTCATAGATTTTATCTCAGATACCACTGCTATATCATTCCTTTATTGTTATTAAACAATTATATATTTATGAGCAAGATTGTAAGCTGTAATGACATGTATTATGCATACCCCTAATTCTTATTTATGTGTATCCTTTCAGTTGGCCCTTGCATGCAGACTGCAAATTTGATAACAGTGCAGGAACAGGAATATGGGTGTTAACTCCAAGGTATACTGCCAGATAGAAAACACAAAGTTATAGTGTTATAATGTTATAGTTAATGTTATAGTTAATAAATTCTGGTACCTCTATATAATTATATAATTTCTGATAATTTAAGTCTGTGAACTAATAAGATAAATATGTATATCATGAAAGATAGATATTGCTGAAGATATATGTAATGAAATAATTCTAAATAGAATGTGATGTAACTTGATTCAGCATTATTCTAGAGCAATGAGCATATGGCAGATTATAATGTACAAAGATTCGAATTTAGGTTTGACATAAATTATGCACGTTTCATAGTAAGTATTGATACAATAATGGCAACTTTTTCAGGCATATATTTTGTGAATGATACTATCGTTTCAGATCTCTGAAAAATCTATCAGCATTGAAAGCAGCACAAGAGAGTAACCTGACTTTCTTAACTCCATCAGAAATTCCAGCCAACCTTTACCCTGTACTCTTTGCTGAAGCATGCAGGTTAGTTGTTGCATCTCATACCTGCTTCCACTCTGTTGTCCATCTTTACACATGTTATAGCCTAAAGGCCATGACATATTATGTCCTACAACCCCCACTTCCCCCTGTCGTCCATCTTTACACATGTCATAGACTGAAGGCCATGACATATTATGTCTCTCACCCCCCTCTCCACCCAGTCTCTGATCTGTGCAAGTGCTGTAGGCTGAAGGCGGCGCAGACCGTGTCCCTGTTGGTGTCCACGTGGCCCTACCCGGGCTCTGATCTGTACACGTGTTGTAGACTGAAGGCGGCGCAGACCGTGTCCCTGTTGGTGTCCACGTGGCCCTACCCGAGCTCTGATCTGTACACGTGTTGTAGGCTGAAAGCGGCCCAGACCGTGTCCCTGTTGATGTCCACGTGGCCCTACCCGGTCTCTGATCTGTACACGTGTTGTAGACTGAAGGCGGCGCAGACCGTGTCCCTGTTGGTGTCCACGTGGCCCTACCCGGTCTCTGATATGTACACGTGTTGTAGACTGAAGGCGGCGCAGACCGTGTCCCTGTTGGTGTCCACGTGGCCCTACCCGGTGCTGGATCTGGCCGACGTGGAGATCCCGCTGGACTGTTACCGTGGTTACTACACCAAGCCGACGAGCGCCACCAAGTCCCTGGCGGACATGATTATCGATGGCCTGTTGTCTCTGCAGCAGTGCTCGCGCCTCAAAAGAGTCGTCCTCCCGGAGAGCGAGGCCGAAGGTAAGGTAACCAACGGGACTCGTCAGCCTTGGGCCAGGCCCTGCGTCAACGACTATTTCAGCCAAAAAGTAAAATTAATCTCTGATATCAGAAGCAGGCCCATTCACACTGATCGTAGGGTTGTGCGTTCAATTCGCGATGGGGCACGTTTAACAAATGTTATATCGTTTCTTAAATTGAATGTTAAATATGAATAATAAAATCGCAGTGTCAACGAATGAGAATTTGTTCTCAGAGTCTTAGTACAACCAAGATGAACCGTGATTTGCGCAACTCTTTGAGCAGTTCTGTGTGCATCTGACTAAATTTAATGTTTCATCCAACATTTGTGTTTACGTATAAATGTAAAAAAGAGGGTGGACTTCATTTCTGCCATTATGTTTCAATAGATTAAATTTAGGTTAAAAAGTAAAGAACCGTTTCTCTGTAAAGCCGTATTTTACTTCGATTACTGAAGCACGAGCCGTGAAGCAATCTCTAAGCGTGATGTCTCTCGCTGTGGACAGGTGCCGCCATCACCAAGGCCTTCGTCCAGCTCCCAGTCGCAGTCCTGCAGGATATACCGCACCAACAGAAGATCATCTGGCTACGAGAGAACTTCAACCAGACCTGTAAGGCAAAGGGTGACACCTGGTGGTGGTGGGGGGGGTGTTGTCTACGCCATGCACTCCTGTTTAATATCAATACTCTGGATACTTATGCAGATCTGAAGTGGAGAGAATTTGTGTTTTCTACCCCGACTTTCTGCTCACAAGGGCTAAACTGGGCCCATGAAAAATGCCCCAGATTAGGTGCCGGGGCTCGGATTCGAACCCAGGATCTATTGATCTGCGGTCTAGTGCGCTAACCACTACACCAGGGAGGCCCCCATGACCTATTTATCTGCGGTCTAGTGCGCTAACCACTACACCAGAGAGGCCCCCGTGTAACTCCGAAGTGCTGTTCTAGCAGCGTCATTCACATTTGCAGGTGCTGAGACTTACATGAAGTCCGTGTGCCTCCCAGCTTTCACGGCCGCCAATTTTCAACGAGGTATGTCGTCTTATTATCGCTCTCAGTTCATCTTTTTCCTCTAACAATTTCTTTTTGGTAACAGACTACTCGCTATTAAACATACTGACATTAAGTTCTCGACTTTCACAGATACCAATACCACTCGATGCGTATGCCTCAGGTAGAACTCAAGTTACAAGATGTTGATATTGTTCAGAGCCCGCAGCTCATTGTACTGGGCTTGGGATCGGCTGAATCGGTTCCATCGCTGACCCGAGTAGGGTTCCATCGCTGACCGGGTGGGATACCATCGCTGACCCGGGTGGGGTTCTATCGCTGACCCGAGTAGGGTTCTATCGCTGACCCGGATAGGATTCTATCGCTGACCCGAGTAGGGTTCTATCGCTGACCCGGATAGGATTCTATCGCTGACCCGAGTAGGGTTCTATCGCTGACCGGGTGGGATCCCATCGCTGACTCGGGTAAGGTTTCATCGCTGACCAAAGTAGGGTTCTATCGCTGACCCGAGTAGGGTTCTATCGCTGACCGGGTGGGATCCCATCGCTGACCCGGGTAAGGTTCTATCGCTGAGCCGGGTAGGGTTATATGGCTGACCCTAGTAGGGTTCTATCGCTAACCGGGTGGGATCCCATCGCTGACCCGGGTAAGGTTCTATCGCTGACCCGAGTAGGGTTCTATCGCTAACCGGGTGGGATCCCATCGCTGACCCGGGTAAGGTTCTATCGCTGACCTGGGTAGGGTTCTATCGCTGACCCGAGTAGGGTTCTATCGCTAACCGGGTGGGATCCCATTGCTGACCCGGGGTTCCATCGCTGACCCGGCTAGGGTTCCATCGCTGACCCGGGTAAGGTTCTATCGCTGACCAAATTAGGGTTCTATCGCTGACCCTAGTAGGGTTCTATCGCTAACCGGGTGGGATCTCATCGCTGACCCGGGTAAGGTTCTATCGCTGACCAAATTAGGGTTCTATCGCTGACCCGAGTAGGGTTCTATCGCTAACCGGGGCGGATCCCATCGCTGACACGGGTAAGGTTCTATCGCTGACTCGGGTAGGGTTCTATCGCTGACCCGAGTAGGGTTCTATCGCTAACCGGGTGGGATCCCATCGCTGACCCGGGTAAGGTTCTATCGCTGACCTGGGTAGGGTTCTATCGCTGACCCGAGTAGGGTTCTATCGCTAACCGGGTGGGATCCCATCGCTGACCCGGGTAAGGTTCTGTCGCTGACCAAATTAGGGTTCTATCGCTGACCCGAGTAGGGTTCTATCGCTAACCGGGGCGGATCCCATCGCTGATACGGGTAAGGTTCTATCGCTGACTCGGGTAGGGTTCTATCGCTGACCCGAGTAGGGTTCTATCGCTAACCGGGTGGGATCCCATCGCTGACCCGGGTAAGGTTCTATCGCTGACCTGGGTATGGTTCTATCGCTGACCCGAGTAGGGTTCTATCGCTAACCGGGTGGGATCCCATTGCTGACCCGGGGTTCCATCGCTGACCCGGCTAGGGTTCCATCGCTGACCCGGGTAAGGTTCTATCGCTGACCCGGGTATGGTTCTATCGCTGACCCAACTAGGGTTTTATCGCTAACCGGGTGGGATCCCATCGCTGACCCGGGTGGGGTCCCATCGCTGACCCGGGTGGGGTTCCATCGCTGACCCGGGTGGGGTTCCATCGCAGACCCGGGTGGGGTTCCATCGCTGACCCGGGTGGGGTCCCATCGCTGACCCGGGTGGTGTTCCATCGCTGACCCGGCTGGGGTTCCATCGCTGACCCGGCTGGGGTTCCATCGCTGACCCGGCTGGGGTTCCATCGCTGACCCGGGTGGGGTTCCATCGCTGACCCGGGTGGGGTCCCATCGCTGACCCGGGTGGGGTCCCATCGCTGACCGGGGTGGGGTCCCATCGCTGACCCGTGTGGGGTCCCATCGCTGACCCGGGTGGGGTCCCATCGCTGACCCAGCCCGATGCCTGTGTATGTGACCTGTGACTGTTCCTCGATGTTGCTGTCATGCCCCTTGACCTTTGACCTTAGACTGGCATCAGACGGTGACGATCAGCATGCCGGGGATCGTCCAGTGGGTCGGCCGGAGCAGCAACTACTGGGACGTCCTGCTGGGACTCGGGCTCCAGAGACACTCGCCCTTCCTCTTCCACTTCGACAGGATCAGCATCTGCAATCCAGAAGACCTCAAGGTCGTTCGCGACATCCTCAAGTTGGTTCTAATGCCGGAGGTAAGACGCATTCTAAATTAAACAACCTCCTGAGGCAATAAAATGAGGTTGGGTAAAACATGCCCCCGATAGGTGAAACATGCCCCAGATGGATGAAACATGCCCCAGATGGGTAAAACATGCCCCAGATGGGTAAAACATGCCCCAGATGGGTAAAACATGCCCCAGATGGGTGAAACATGCCCCAGATGGGTGAAACATGCCCCAGATGGATGAAACATGCCCCAGATGGATGAAACATGCCCCAGATGGGTGAAACATGCCCCAGATGGATGAAACATGCCCCAGATGGGTAAAACATGCCCCCGATACAGGTTCGAACCCATGACCTGTTGATCTGAAAGTCAGTCTGGGCCAGGGATCTTGCTTGACGCAATATCAATATCTGAACATTATATACAATGTCTAATGCTCTGTATACACGATGCCAACATTAATACCTGACATTGTAGTATATTTTATATTTTATAGTCGATACAAAAAATTATTTAAACAAAAATTGTATTGTTACTTGATGGCATAGATACCTGAGTATTTGATGGTGTAACGGTCTTGAAATGAGTTCTTTTTTTTTATAATGCTTTTATTTCCTCAACCTTTATGAGTTATAACATAATTATAACACAGTTATAACACAGTTATAACACAGTATAATGCCTACTCTGTGGTAATAAAAGATATAGCTTTGTGTGTTTTACATACTGCCATTTAGCTGTGTGGAGATATGTCATTGATCTGTGTGGAGATATGCCATTGATCTGTGTGGAGATATGCCATTGATCTGTGTGGAGATATGACATTGATCTGTGTGGAGATATGCCATTGATCTGTGTGGGGATATGCCATTGATCTGTGTGGAGATATGCCATTGATCTGTGTGGAGATATGACATTGATCTGTGTGGAGATATGCCATTGATCTGTGTGGAGATATGCCATTGATCTGTGTGGAGATATGACGTTGATCTGTGTGGAGATATGACATTGATCTGTGGGGAGATATGACATTGATCTGTGTGGAGATATGCCATTGATCTGTGTGGAGATATGACATTGATCTGTGTAGAGATATGCCATTGATCTGTGTGGAGATATGCCATTGATCTGTGTGGAGATATGACGTTGATCTGTGTGGAGATATGACATTGATCTGTGTGGAGGTATGACATTGCTCTGTGGAGATATGCCATTGATCTGTGTGGAGATATGCCATTGAGCTGTGTGGAGATATGTCATTGATATGTGTGAAGATATGACATTGATCTGTGTGGAGATATGCCATTGAGCTGTGTGGAGATATGACATTGATCTGTGTGGAGATATGCCATTGATCTGTGTGAAGATATGACATTGATCTGTGTGGAGATATGCCATTGATCTGTGTGGAGATATGTCATTGATCTGTATGGAGATATGTCATTGAGCTGTGTGGAGATATGCCATTGATCTGTGTGGAGATATGCCATTGATCTGTGTGGAGATATGCCATTGATCTGTGTGGAGATATGCCATTGATCTGTGTGGAGATATGCCATTGATCTGTGTGGAGATATGACATTGATCTGTGTGGAGATATGACATTGATCTGTGTGGAGATATGCCATTGATCTGTGTGGAGATATGACATTGATCTGTGTGGAGATATGCCATTGATCTGTGTGGAGATATGCCATTGATCTGTGTGGAGATATGCCATTGATCTGTGTGGAGATATGCCATTGATCTGTGTGGAGATATGACATTGATCTGTGTGGAGATATGCCATTGATCTGTGTGGAGATATGCCATTGATCTGTGTGGAGATATGCCATTGATCTGTGTGGAGATATGACATTGATCTGTGTGGAGATATGCCATTGATCTGTGTGGAGATATGCCATTGATCTGTGTGGAGATATGACATTGATCTGTGTGGAGATATGCCATTGATCTGTGTGGAGATATGCCATTGATCTGTGTGGAGATATGACATTGATCTGTGTGGAGATATGACATTGATCTGTGTGGAGATATGACATTGATCTGTGTAGAGATATGCCATTGATCTGTGTGGAGATATGACATTGATCTGTGTGGAAATATGCCGTTGATCTGTGTGGAGATATGACATTGATCTGTGTGGAGATATGCCATTGATCTGTGTGGAGATATGACATTGATCTGTGTGGAGATATGCCATTGATCTGTGTGGAGATATGACATTGATCTGTATGGAGATATGACATTGATCTGTGTGGAGATATGACATTGATCTGTGTGGAGATATGACATTGATCTGTGTGGAGATATGACATTGATCTGTGTGGAGATATGACATTGAGCTGTGTGGAGATATGTCATTGAGCTGTGTGGAGATATGCCATTGATCTGTGTGGAGATATGACATTGATCTGTGTGGAGATATGCCATTGATCTGTGTGGAGATATGACATTGATCTGTGTGGAGATATGCCAGTGATCTGTGTGGAGATATGACATTGATCTGTATGGAGATATGACATTGATCTGTGTGGAGATATGACATTGATCTGTGTGGAGATATGCCATTGATCTGTGTGGAGATATGCCATTGATCTGTGTGGAGATATGACATTGATCTGTGTGGAGATATGACATTGATCTGTGTGGAGATATGCCATTGAGCTATGTGGAGATATGACATTGATCTGTGTGGAGATATGACATTGATCTGTGTGGAGATTTGACATTGATCTGTGTGGAGATATGCCATTGAGCTGTGTGGAGATATGTCATTGAGCTCTGTGGAGATATGCCATTGATCTGTATGGAGATATGCCATTGATCTGTGTGGAGATATGCCATTGATCTGTGTGGAGATATGACATTGATCTGTGTGGAGATATGCCATTGATCTGTGTGGAGATATGCCATTGATCTGTGTGGAGATATCCCATTGATCTGTGTGCAGATATGCCATTGATCTGTGTGCAGATATGACATTGATCTGTGTGGAGATATGCCATTGATCTGTGTGGAGATATGCCATTGATCTGTGTGGAGATATGCCATTGATCTGTGTGCAGATATGACATTGATCTGTGTGGAGATATGTCATTGAGCTGTGTGGAGATATGCCATTGATATGTATGGAGATATGCCATTGATCTGTGTGGAGATATGCCATTGATCTGTGTGCAGATATGACATTGATCTGTGTGGAGATATGCCATTGAGCTGTGTGGAGATATGTCATTGAGCTGTGTGGAGATATGCCATTGATCTGTATGGAGATATGCCATTGATCTGTGTGCAGATATGCCATTGATCTGTGTGCAGATATGACATTGATCTGTGTGCAGATATGCCATTGAGCTGTGTGCAGATATGTCATTGATCTGTGTGAAGATATGACATTGATCTGTATGGAGATATGACTTGTGGACCCGTTGTTCCCTTTGCCTTAGCGGGTCAAGAAGCTGGTGTTCCACACGTCCCGCCTGAAGAACACGATCCACGTGTACTGCCAGCTGGCCGCCCTCTCGGCCGTCCTCAAGGCCTTCGCCGCCCTCGAGTCCGTCATCTCCAAGCTGGAGGGCATGTACGTGCACGCCTTCCCGCAGGCCTTCAGCAGCTCGCAGGTCGTCCTCACCATCACCGACCTCTTCCAGTCCTGGAAGCACCTGTCCGAGCTCGACCTCGCCGGCAACATGCTGCTGGGCAAGGTGGGCAAGATGCTCACTGCGCTCGACTGCCCGCTGAGGAAACTCAACCTCTCCGCCTGCGAGCTGTCCAAGTCCGACCTGCGCCTGCTGGCCGCCTCCCACCACGCCGCCAGCCTGGTCTACCTGAACCTCGACCATAACGACCTGCACCACAAGCGGGAGCTCGTGAAGACGTTGCTACGCGCCCTGGCGTCGGTGGTGACGCTGCGCACGTGTAACTGTCGGTTGAACTATAACGACGCCGTGGAGTTGGCGAGCGCGCTGACGCACTCGCAGACGCTGAAGACGTGGAACCTGCTGCAGAATAACTTGGGGACATTGCACGAACTGAAGGGCTTCGTGCAGCACTGCTCGCTCATTCCCGGCCTGAAGGAGGTCGGGTGTAAGCCCATCGAGATCCACGCCCTGTTCTCCGGGCTGTACATCCATAGCACCGGGCCGCCACCCCTCTCGGACGACGAGCGAGGCGAAATCGTGGAACTGGCGGAACGGCTGCAGCTCCTGGTGTTCTAGTCATGTATTCACAATAATTTCCAAGGCCAGACATGTCTTAACGATAGTCTACAGCTCCTGGTGTTCTCGGCCAGGCGGGCCAGTGTGTGGTTATCATACTGTTAGGGGCGGGCGGGCCAGTGTGTGGTTGTCATACTGTTAGGGGCGGGCGGGCCAGTGTATGGTTATCATACTGTTAGGGGTGGGCGGGCCAGTGTGTGGTTATCATACTGTTAGGGGCGGGCGGGCCAGTATGCGGTTATCATACTGTTAGCGGCGGGCGGGCCAGTGTGTGGTTATCATACTGTTAGGGGCGGGCGGGCCAGTGTGTGGTTATCATACTGTTAGGGACAGGCGGGCGGGCCAGTGTGTGGTTATCATACTGTAAGGGGCGGGCGGGCCAGTGTGTGGTTATCAGACTGTTAGGGGCGGGCGGGCCAGTGTGTGGTTATCATACTGTTAGGGGCGGGCGGGCCAGTGTGTGGTTATCATACTGTAAGGGGCGGGCGGGCCAGTGTGTGGTTATCATACTGTTAGGGGCGGGCGGGCCAGTGTGTGGTTATCATACTGTTAGGGGCAGGCGGGCGGGCCAGTGTGTGGTTATCATACTGTTAGGGGCGGGCGGGCCAGTGTGTGGTTATCATACTGTTAGGGACAGGCGGGCGGGCCAGTGTGTGGTTATCATACTGTTAGGGGCGGGCGGGCCAGTGTGTGGTTATCATACTGTTACGGACAGGCGGGCGGGCCAGTGTGTGGTTATACTGTTAGGGGCGGGCGGGTCAGTGTGTGGTTATCAGACTGTTAGGGGCGGGCGGGCCAGTGTGTGGTTATCATACTGTTAGGGGCGGGCGGGCCAGTGTGTGGTTATCATGCTGTTAGTGGCGGGCGGGCCAGTGTGTGGTTATAATACTGTTAGGGGCGGGCGGGCCAGTGTGTGGTTATCATACTGTTAGGGGCGGGCGGGCCAGTGTGTGGTTATCATACTGTTAGGGGCAGGCGGGCCAGTGTGTGGTTATCATACTGTTAGGGGCGGGCGGGCGGGCCAGTGTGTGGTTATCATACTGTAAGGGGCGGGCGGGCCAGTGTGTGGTTATCATACTGTTAGGGGCGGGCGGGCCAGTGTGTGGTTATCATACTGTTAGGGACAGGCGGGCGGGCCAGTGTGTGGTTATCATACTGTAAGGGGCGGGCGGGCCAGTGTGTGGTTATCATACTGTTAGGGGCGGGCGGGCCAGTGTGTGGTTATCATACTGTTAGGGACAGGCGGGCGGGCCAGTGTGTGGTTATCATACTGTAAGGGGCGGGCGGGCCAGTGTGTGGTTATCATACTGTTAGGGGCGGGCGGGCCAGTGTGTGGTTATCATACTGTTAGGGACAGGCGGGCGGGCCAGTGTGTGGTTATCATACTGTTAGGGGCGGGCGGGCCAGTGTGTGGTTATCATACTGTTAGGGACAGGCGGGCGGGCCAGTGTGTGGTTATACTGTTAGGGGCGGGCGGGTCAGTGTGTGGTTATCATACTGTTAGGGGCGGGCGGGCCAGTGTATGGTTATCATGCTGTTAGGGGCGGGCGGGCCAGTATGTGGTTATCATACAGTAGGTTTAAGAATTGTATGACGTTCAGTATGTTGAGAACCCTATGTAGTCCTATGAGTCGTAAGTTTACAAGATATCAGCCTCCATTTTCAAACGATACATTTGTAATGATACGAATTATCACCGGTATATTTTATTGCCAAGTGAATGTACCATTCTTGCGTTGGTGATCGAATTACACATGTATGTATGAATTACGAATTTGAATAAAAGAAAATGGTAAATACAAGGACAAATTTCATCGCCTATATATCATATCAAGCCCAAAAAAAGTAACACGCCACATTTGGTTTGTACAGATCGCAGGAACAGAGCCATTTCGAGTCCCCGTGGACTCTTTGTACCCATTGACTATTTTGATCTAGACTATAAGATTCCAATATACTTCTAATATGTTAGTCTCAAACTGTTTGCCGCCAATACATTTCTCATTATTCCCCAATTCCCTGCCATTGCTGGTTTTGTCAAACTGTCCGTGTCCTGTTGGCTGTCAGTGTTCTGTTGGCTGCCTGTGTCCTGTTTGCTGTCCGTTTCCTGTTGGCTGTCCGTGTACTGTTGGCTGTCAGTGTTCTGTTGGCTGTCCGTTTCCTGTTGGCTGTCCGTGTACTGTTGGCTGTCAGTGTTCTGTGGGCTGTCAGTGTCCTGTTGACTGTCCGTGTCCTGTTGGCTGCCCGTTTCCTGTTGGCTGCCCGTTTCCTGTTGACTGTCCGTGTCCTGTTGGCTGCCTGTGTCCTGTTGGCTGTCAGTGTCCTGCTGGCTGTCCCTGTCATGTTGGCTGTCCGTGTCCTGTTGGTTGTCCGTGTCCTGTTGGCTGCCCGTTTCCTGTTGACTGTCCGTGTCCTGTTGGCTGCCTGTGTCCTGTTGGCTGTCAGTGTCCAGCTGGATGTCCCTGTCATGTTAGCTGTCTGTGTCTTGTTGACTGTCCGTGTCCTGTTGGCTGTCCGTGTCCTGTTGCCTGTCCGTGTCCTGTTGGTTGTCAGTGTCCTGTTGGCTGTTAGTGCCCTGCTGGCTGTCAGTGTCCTGTTGGCTGTCAGTGTTCTGTTGGCTGTCAGTGTCCTGTTGGCTGTCCGTGTCCTGTTGGCTGTCAGTGTCCTGCTGGCTGTCAGTGTCCTGTTGGCTGTCCGTGTCCTGCTGGCTGTTAGTGTCCTGCTGGTTGTTAGTGTCCTGTTGGCTGTCATAATTCATGATACATTAAATACACTCAGATTCAACATTCAACAGCATGATACCTGGTTATGAACAACAATTAAGTATTATGTAACTTAATGTGTGTATACCCCCCTCTGGTCCACAGTATATACAAACATGGTTAAATGTCGTTGAAGTAATTGTTCGGTCCAGGACATTGACGTCATAAAGTTCTCAAAGTGGGTGGATACCAACAGACTTGGCCAATGTACAGTGAGGCAAATGTCCAGTGAATGTATATCAAAATAACGAAGACAACATAAAACATGACAGTAAGATCGGATTTTCTACGGTATTCTCAAATTCTATCGGTTAACAAAGTACCATTACGTCTACCAAGCTCGATTGCAAGTCTATGGGCTCAACACCTAAAGCGCGCGAGAGAATTTCTATCCTTAAAAATATTAGCAGTAAATAAGTAATGTTCGGGAATGAACTCTGTTTTGAAACAACAATATAAGCTAAGTCGACGAAGGTTTCTTATGTTCCAATACCATTCACTTCATTGACTCTTTTACTTTGGTAAACTGGGGGGGGGGGGGGGGGTATCGCCCTGACTGCATGAAGAGGCACATGTTACCCTATCATTCATTCCTGGTTAATCAGTATGTGAAACTGCTGTGTGCCTGTGCCCCACATAAAAAAAATGACGATAACGTAATCTCCTAGTTTGCGGTTCCCTGTTTTTTTCGTCAATGAGCCGTACTCGAGTAGTATTCCGGTGCACCCCTGAGTAGACGTAAGGACACTTAACTGGCTGTCACTTCAACATGCTGATAGGTAAGTCGACCGCTTGATTAATCAACTGTAGGGAGTGGCACATACAGGCCTAATTGTATATTTTTTTGTACGGATATTGATACTAACAAACATTGAGGCCACCGTGGCTCAGTACCATGAGTGGGTCTGTGTTACTGAAAGCGGCTTAATTACCATTGTTTCCACCAAATTGGAGCCGAATGTCTTAAGTTCATGTATTTTTGCGGCGACTTGATGGAGTCTTCGCGGAAGTAATTAAAGATCTCAAGGGACTATTAGGAATTAAGGAGCCGCCCAGTGACAATCATAACGCACTGTCTGTGTGGTGTAGGACGTCATGTTGACGGTACGCGTCACACCGTGGATAGAAAACATGGCGTGTTGAACTCGATCGCCATCGGGCTGCCGGGCCGGTATTGGGTTAATTAACGGTCCAACCTATGCACCAGACCTGGTTGGTGCAGGGTAAAGATTCCAGGTATTGACTGCAGACATACTCATAAATAAATAATAATCATCGCCATGGCGTTCCCATGGCAGGGTGGGGGGGGGGGGGGTGGCTTTTAGGAGTGCGTTCGGGACGTGTAGGCCTACGGAATAGATATAAGTTATGATGTATGAAAACAGGCAAACACCGGCAGCAATGGCCGAATTGTGATCACAAAAAACACAAGAAAGCCAATACTTTCAGAAACAACATGCATATTTCGAATCTTTGCTGTTTTAAAATTGTTTGAAAAACAAGCTCTGTTATTTGTCGGTTACACTTGAAATATGTGTTTTTATGCACCAACAAAATAAAGTAATTTAATGCATATTTTCCTTTCAAAATATTTTGAAAGTTTATCGAAGAAAATGTTACTGTGACGAGTAAACCTAACGACCGTAATTTACAGTGGATCTCCTTTAGACTACGGGGGGCGGCCCGTTAGCTCAGTCAGTGCGCTAGAGCGCTCGCATTGATTTCTCTGGTCACCTGAGAGCCTAACGGCACGTGGGTCGGTGGTTCGGGCCCTGCATTGGCCATGTCTGTGTGGTCGCAGGGTAGATATCCCATGTCCTTCGCAAAGAGTAGGGGGTTACCCCGGGGACATGGCTCCATGCACTCTCCGGCCGGGCCCTTCCTTCTCCGCGATATGACCAAAAGTGGTTAAAGCGTCCTGAATATACAACCAACCTTCAGACTACGGGTTTACCATTTACCCCCCCCCCCCCCCCCCCCCGCCTTTTCAAGCCTTAGAAAAATGTAAACCAACCCTTCACGGTACGGGAGGTCAAACTGTAGGTCAAACTGTTCACTAATTTACTGTTCAATGATTACAATTAATCCTCTTTGACTATATGGAAGATCGAGGAATGACTATGCTAAATATAATGGCGTCTTTCGCATGTCTGCGTCGTACGCACCCGTTGTACGGGCCAGCGGGAAGTGGACAACGGGCCACTTTGTAATGGTAGGCCAATCATTATTAATTATGTAATAAGCCCACCGCGAATAGCTGCAACCGTGACTTTGCATTTTTTGTGTGATAAGAAGAAGATATTTCATCAGCCCTTCTCACATCACATGGTAAAATTAGAAAGGGTTCTTTATAGAGCTTGAGTCATCATATGGCTGTAGTGTGAAGCCCACGCAAAGAGGCGGCGCGGGGGAACAGAGGACGGGCTGACCTCTTGAAGGAATGTGATTGGTGCTGGGTACAGCGTTTCTACAGGTGCGAGTGCGCCAAACGAGTCGCGCGCATCAAGCAATGAAACCTCCCTCTTCGGCCTTCACCTCTGCGAATGTTGCCGTTGCTGGTTAGCTGGAACATGGGTTGTTTGGCCCGCCCATACACAGTCTGGTGCTTACAGTGAATTAACTCGCAACGATGGACGAATTCTGCAACTCCACCTTCTGGGTAAGTACGTCTGGGTCTGACAGTGTTACGTCGGAATTGTATTCGTTGGAATTCACTTGTTACACTGTATAGAAAGATCTTTATGTGAAGGCTGAACGAAAAGCTTATAGGCGATAACCAGAGTGGGTCTGCCACCCTCTGTGTCTGACGTCAGGTCGGCACACCCACGCCACACTGTCACTTGGTGGCCGGGGGTGGGGGGTGCCCCCCTCCATGGCAGGTCCTGGTTTGTTGGCCTATATCAGGGCACAGGCACAGTAGGCAGATTGACACAGAAGGGAGGGCCTTGTGGTGTGGGAGGCAGGGTGGGGGGGGGGGGGGAGGGGGCATGCATGCACCAGGGCTCCCTTCTGTGTCAGTTGATTTACCAGTGCCTGTGTATCACTAACAGGGTAACACTAACTTACCACTAACAGGGTAACAGTGGCTTTGACAACAAAACCTGTATATGTATGACTATGGGTACTGTACTTGTGTGAATGGAGAAGGGAGGGGGGTGGGGGGCACCCATCACACACCATATATAAGGCCCCATATATAGTTATGTGTATTGTGTGATAGGCCCCTACCCCTCCCCCCTCCATCCACAGATCTGTGTCTATGGTATTATCAGATTACTGTATAGATCTAGATAGATTACTTAATTGCTGTGGATTTGAAACCGATTATATTTGGGGGACTGGCAGATATGATATAATAAATATTTATATGATTTTATTAATTTTGTTGCTGTTCTATGTAGTTGGAGGATGATATTCAATATGTAAACTTATTTTAAAATGTCAAACTTTTTTATATATATGTGCCGCCTGTTTTTCCAGATATTTTTCTGCATACAATTTATAACTAACTAAATAGCTGCCTAAAAGGCAGTTGCCAGACTAAAGTATAGTTTATTTTTGTTGAGAGCACTGTTTATGAATGAAATCTGACAGTTTAAGGATCAAACCGAATGTACAAGTGTATGTCTGGATGCAATTTTATTACATCTCTCACATAAATTATTATTATTGCATCCTGGAACTCGCCAGAGTAGTGGTCTTAATGACAGTTAAAAGGTATCTTCACAATCTGCTACTTCACAAACTGCTACCCTTCTTTAAACCATTAAACCCATAAGTTTAGAATCATGCACCTGCGATACATACCACCACCTCTCACAGCAGTCACAACCTCCTCGTCTCATTTCAATCAGAAGTCAAATGTGGCAATGATGGGGGATCCCATGAAAGCAACCCGACTGGGTCTTAATGAAGGTTTCCTGACCAAGCATAAATAATGAGTTTTTAAATCTCTGTATGTTACAGGGTATATAGTTTGACTGAGTAAATGATTCTATGATAGGTGTGTATATGCATTGGAAAAAAAATTTAACCAACAATCTGTCAGGCATTACAGCAAAACTGAATTACCTCACAAAATAAAAAAAATTAACAAAAAAATGAATTAATTGGACTTGAACAGTATAGGGTTGTACATTAAATGATCTCCATACATTGTAGCATTACTGAGTGTCAGAGGCCAGTAGGCAGTCACTAGATCATGTAGATCTAATGGATATGAGTACATGAGAACTTACAGGCCATTTCCTCTGACACATCAGTCAAAGGATAAATTTATTTGTTTTATTTGTGGTCTATTCCTACTGTTATTCCTCATATCAGTGGTTGGTTGGTTGTATTTAGGACACTTTGATCACTTTTGGCCATATTGCATCAATGGGAGGAAGGGAGAGTGGAGCCCTGTCCCAAGAAAGGGAGAGTGGAGCCCTGTCCCAAGGAAGGGAGAGTGGAGCCCTGTCCCAAGGAAAAGAGAGTGTAGCCCTGTCCCAAGGAAGGGAGAGTGGAGCCCTGTCCCAAGGAAGGGAGAGTGGAGCCCTGTCCCAAGGAAGGGAGAGTGGAGCCATGTCTCAAGGAAGGGAGAGTGGAGCCATGTCCCAAGGAACGGAGAGTGGAGCCATGTCCCAAGGAAGGGAGAGTGGAGCCATGTCCCAGGGAAGGGAAAGTGGAGCCATGTCCCAAGGAAGGGAGAGTGGAGCCCTGTCCCAAGGAAGGGAGAGTGGAGCCATGTCCCAAAGAAGGGAGTGTTGAGCCCTGTCCCAAGGAAGGGAGAGTGGAGCCATGTCCCAAGGAAGGGAGAGTGGAGCCATGTCCCAAGGAAGGGAGAGTGGAGCCATGTCCCAAGGAAGGGAGAGTGAAGCCATGTCCCAAGGAAGGGAGAGTGGAGCCATGTCCCAAGGAAGGGAGAGTGTAGCCCTGTCCCAAGGAAGGGCGAGTGGAGCCCTGTCCCAAGGAAGGGAGAGTGAAGCCCTGTCCCAAGGAAGGGAGAGTGGAGCCATGTCCCAAGGAAGGGAGAGTGGAGCCATGTCCCAAGGAAGGGAGAGTGGAGCCATGTCCCAAGGAAGGGAGAGTGGAGCCATGTCCCAAGGAAGGGAGAGTGGAGCCATGTATGT
This sequence comes from Arenicola marina, assembly GCA_964019135.1. NCBI lineage: Eukaryota > Metazoa > Annelida > Polychaeta > Arenicolidae > Arenicola > Arenicola marina. The sequence continues at coordinate 4,366,721 of OZ025251.1, forward strand.
CCCAGGGAAGGGAGAGTGGAGCCATGTTTCTGGGGGTAGCCCCCAACTCTTTGCTAAGAAGGACATGAGATTTTTATCCTGTGACCACACAGACATGGCCACACCGTGGCGCGAACCACCGATCCACGTGCCGTTAGGCTATCAGGTGGCCAGAGCACTCAAGACGAGCACTCTAACCCACTGAGTTATCTTGGCCGCCCCCGCATATTTGTGGGCTATTTCTGCTATTGCTCATCATATTTGCGGTCTACTTTCGCTGTTTAGGCTCTGCCACGCTTTTATCTTTGCATGGATTGCGTCACGGTTTATTTGCGCTATGTGCCGTGCCGTAGTATTCTCCTGTTAGATGTCATGCCAGAGTGTAAGATTCCAGACGATTGACAGAGGATTTATAGACATGAGTCGCGGATACTAAATCCCAATCGGCGATAAAACTGATGGAGCGTAAGCTGAGAACCCGGATGTTATTGTTTCCGGGTGAACGGTCGCTAATGGTAACTCGTTAGTGGTGTGACGCCGTGGTACAGCGTCCTGCCGACCACAACTCGTTAGTGGTGTCAATAGTGTGGTGTTACGCCGTGTTACAGGGTCCTCTGACCACAACTCGTTAGTGGTGTCAATAGTGTGGTGTGACGCTGTGTTACAGGGTCCTGCCGACCACAACTCGTTAGTGGTGTCCATAGTGTGGTGTGACGCCGTGTTACAGGGTCCTGCCGACCAAAACTCGTTAGTGGTGTCAATAGTGTGGTGTGACGCCGTGTTACAGGGTCCTGCCGGCCACAACTCGTTAGGGGTGTCAATAGTGTGGTGTGACGCCTTGTTACAGGGTCCTGCCGACCACAACTCGTTAGTGGTGTCAATAGTGTGGTGTGACGCCTTGTTACAGGGTCCTGCCGACCACAACTCGTTAGTGGTGTCAATAGTGTGGTGTGACGCCTTGTTACAGGGTCCTGCCGACCACAACTCGTTAGTGGTGTCAATAGTGTGGTGTGACGCCTTGTTACAGGGTCCTGCCGACCACAACTCGTTAGTGATGTCAATAGTGTGGTGTGACGCCGTGTTACATGGTCCTGCCGACCACAACTCGTTAGTGGTGTCAATAGTGTGGTGTGACGTCGTGTTACAGGGTCCTGCCGACCACAACTCGTTAGGGGTGTCAATAGTGTGGTGTGACGCCGCGTTACAGGGTCCTGCCGACCACAACTCGTTAGTGGTGTCAATAGTGTGGTGTGACGCCGTGTTACAGGATCCTGCCGACCACAACTCGTTAGTGGTGTCAATAGTGTGGTGTTACGCCGTGTTACAGGATCCTGCCGACCACAACTCGTTAGTGATGTCAATAGTGTGGTGTGACGCCGTGTTACAGGATCCTGCCGACCACAACTCGTTAGTGGTGTCAATAGTGTGGTGTGACGCCGTGTTACAGGATCCTGCCGACCACAACTCGTTAGTGATGTCAATAGTGTGGTGTGACGCCGTGTTACATGGTCCTGCCGACCACAACTCGTTAGTGGTGTCAGTAGTGTGGTGTGACGCTGTTTTACAGGGTCCTGCCGACCACAACTCGTTAGTGGTGTCAATAGTGTGGTGTGACGCCGTGTTACAGGATCCTGCCGACCACAACTCGTTAGTGATGTCAATAGTGTGGTGTGACGCCGTGTTACAGGATCCTGCCGACCACAACTCGTTAGTGGTGTCAATAGTGTGGTGTGACGCCTTGTTACAGGGTCCTGCCGACCACAACTCGTTAGTGGTGTCCATAGTGTGGTGTGACGCCGTGTTACAGGATCCTGCCGACCACAACTCGTTAGTGGTGTCAGTAGTGTGATGTGACGCTGTGTTACAGGGTCCTGCCGACCACAACTCGTTAGGGGTGTCAATAGTGTGGTGTGACGCCGTGTTACATGGTCCTGCCGACCACAACTCGTTAGTGGTGTCAATAGTGTGGTGTGACGCCGTGTTACAGGGTCCTGCCGACCACAACTCGTTAGTGGTGTCAACAGTGTGGTGTGACGCCGTGTTACATGGTCCTGCCGACCACAACTCGTTAGTGGTGTCAATAGTGTGGTGTGACGCCGTGTTACAGGGTCCTGCCGACCACAACTCGTTCGTTACTGGTGTCAATAGTGTGGTGTGACGCCGTGTTACAGGGTCCTGCCGACCACAACTCGTTCGTTACTGGTGTCAATAGTGTGGTGTGACGCCTTGTTACAGGATCCTGCCGACCACAACTCGTTAGTGGTGTCAATAGTGTGGTGTGACGTCGTGTTACAGGGTCCTGCCGACCACAACTCGTTTGTGGTGTCAATAGTGTGGTGTGACGCCGTGTTACATGGTCCTGCCGACCACAACTCGTTAGTGGTGTCAATAGTGTGGTGTGACGCCTTGTTACAGGGTCCTGCCGACCACAACTCGTTAGTGATGTCAATAGTGTGGTGTGACGCCGTGTTACATGGTCCTGCCGACCACAACTCGTTAGTGGTGTCAATAGTGTGGTGTGACGCCGTGTTACAGGGTCCTGCCGACCACAACTCGTTAGTGGTGTCAATAGTGTGGTGTGACGCCGTGTTACAGGGTCCTGCCGACCACAACTCGTTAGTGGTGTCAATAGTGTGGTGTGACGCCGTGTTACATGGTCCTGCCGACCACAACTCGTTAGTGGTGTCAATAGTGTGGTGTGACGCCGTGTTACATGGTCCTGCCGACCACAACTCGTTAGTGGTGTCAATAGTGTGGTGTGACGCCGTGTTTTAGGGTCCTGCCGACCACAACTCGTTAGTGGTGTCAATAGTGTGGTGTGACGCCGTGTTACAGGATCCTGCCGACCACAACTCGTTAGTGGTGTCAATAGTGTGGTGTGACGCCTTGTTACAGGGTCCTGCCGACCACAACTCGTTAGTGGTGTCAATAGTGTGGTGTGACGCCTTGTTACAGGGTCCTGCCGACCACAACTCGTTAGTGGTGTCAATAGTGTGGTGTGACGCCGTGTTACAGGATCCTGCCGACCACAACTCGTTAGTGGTGTCAATAGTGTGGTGTGACGCCTTGTTACAGGGTCCTGCCGACCACAACTCGTTAGTGGTGTCAATAGTGTGGTGTGACGCCTTGTTACAGGGTCCTGCCGACCACAACTCGTTAGTGGTGTCAATAGTGTGGTGTGACGCCGTGTTTTAGGGTCCTGCCGACCACAACTCGTTAGTGGTGTCAATAGTGTGGTGTGACGCCTTGTTACAGGGTCCTGCCGACCACAACTCGTTAGTGGTGTCAATAGTGTGGTGTGACGCCTTGTTACAGGGTCCTGCCGACCACAACTCGTTAGTGGTGTCAATAGTGTGGTGTGACGCCGTGTTTTAGGGTCCTGCCGACCACAACTCGTTGGTGATTTTTGTAGTGTCACTGTTACTGTGACGTGGTGGCAGACAGCTAACAACAGCCATATCGGTCGTTAGTATGAACCATTGTTGCAGCATAGCTCACGTATTTCTCACGCCGGGCATTTTTGCAACAATACTACATTTCTTGGGCTTGGGGCTATAATTATGGAAGGTAGACCATCATAGCCTCGTTAACCAGCGGTTTGGACAACTCTGGAGATTGTTTTGAAAGCAGACCGGAGTCATGGACCGCTGAACCACAAGACGTTTTATTGAAGAAAAAAAGAAGATTTATTGAAATATTTCAATGCAAATATCTTCAAATGGTGATATATCATTCAGATGGCATAAGAGTGCCATAAGAGTGCTTGGGGAACGTAACTCTTGAAAACTAACTAATGGCAAATTTTTCATTCCGTAACTAATGAATAGTTGGGTGTGTCATGGTGTGAGTGTTTGATCCGGTGGAGCGCTCTACACAGCTGCCCGTACTGTATGCAGTCACTTGATGGAGCTGCCAGGGTATGTGGCGCAGTAGGCCAGCCAGCAGCCAGCAGCCAGCAGCCGGCAGCCAGCAGCCAGCAGCCGGCAGCCAGTGGCAGTTTTATGTCCCTCACTGGTGAGCTTTTACGACCACGGCTGCAGATAGGACCACAGTCACCCCGGACTGCAGCCATCGGTACTGTATTGATGGCGAGGCTTATGTAAGGCATCTAAACCCTGACAACGTACCCTGTATGGGTTATGATGTGAAAGCCAGGCGAGACCCCGCGAGACCCCGCGAGACATAGGGCTGGGTGTGGGGGACCAGCATTACATCGCCCAATAGCCCACCACGGTAATGCCCCCCCACCCCCCCAGCATCACATGACCCAATAGCCCACCACGGTATATGCCCCGCCCCCAGCATTACATCGCCCAATACCCCAGCACGGTAATGCCCCCCCCCCTCCACAGCATCACATGGCCCAATAACCCACCACGGTAATGCCCCCCCCCACAGCATCACATGGCCCAATACCCCAGCACGGTAATGCCCCCCCCCCACAGCATCACATGGCCCAATAACCCACCACGGTAATGTCCCCCCCCACAGCATCACATGGCCCAATACCCCAGCACGGTAATGCCCCCCCCCCCCAAGCATCACTTCGCCCGATAGCCTACCACGGTAATGTCCCCCCCCCAGCATCACATCGCACAAGTGCCTACCACGGTTATGCCCCCCCCCCACCCTCCCAGCATCACATCGCTCAATAGCCCACCACGGTAAGTCCCCCCCCCCCACACACAGCATCACCACGGTAACGATTAATTCTGGGGATGGATACATGCATGTCCTCAGTCGCCGGTTCCTTTTACGACTGTCTTGGCCCGTCGACTGTGTCTGCCGTCGCCGAAGGCGTCCCACATCAACCATGACAATTTATCAAAGGGTGACGGACAACAATTACCAGTCCCCCCCCCCCCCCCTGCCCCGCTCTCACGCCATCCTTTCATAAAGCGACATCAAATGAAGCTCACGGCTTTACATTAGGAGAACAAAATTGGTCCGCCCGATGTGGGTTAGATAACACTGCCTGTAGACTAACCGGAGCCGAGCCACCCGTCCTCAGACCGATGGCAAACCGGTCTTCATTATACATTGCAGGAGGGCTCTTGATGTGGTGTAACCCTTCTGTGTACAACCGAGGCATGCAATGCAATTTCATCCTTTGGTGCATCTGTGCCAGTAGACCATTGGTTGTACTGTGCATGCTGCAATCATCAACCGCGCAACGCTTCTATGCAGAGCATGGTACGCTTCGTCATGCATTGCTGGCCTGTACTAGAGACGAATTGTACCCCGGCTTTGGGCATCTGTTTCGCCGCTGGTATGGAATTGTGACATGTCCGTGCAAGGCGCAGCGCAGCATGTCATGTCATGCACTGGACGATCGGGTGGCGTAAGATGCATGTTATTTGACTCTCTGCTACACCAGCCTCTGGGGTCGCCTCAATAGCTCAGTGGGTTGGAGCGCTCGCCTGGAAGGCTCTGGCCACCTTGGAGCCTAACGGCACGTGGATCGGTGGTTTGCGGCCCGCTGTGGCCATGTCTCTGTGGTCGCAGAATAAAGATCCCATGTCCTTCTGCGCAAAGAGTAGGGGGTTACCCCTGGGGACATGGCTCCACACTCCCTTCCTTCTCCCATTGACGCGATATGGCCCAAAGTGGTTAACGCGTCCTGAATATACAACCAACCAAACAACCCCCACCCATGACTGTAAGATATGTTATTTGACTCTCGGCTCACCCCACCTCTGACTGTAAGATACCTGTTATTTGACTCTGGGCTCACCCCTCCCCTGACTGTAAGATACCTGTTATTTGACTCTGGGCTCACCCCTCCCCTGACTGTAAGATACCTGTTATTTGACTCTGGGCTCACCCCTCCCCTGACTGTAAGATACCTGTTATTTGACTCTGGGCTCACCCCTCCCCTGACTGTAAGATACAAGCCTTTTGGCTCACGGCTCTCCCCACCTCTGACTGTAAAATACACGTTATTCCACTCTCGGCTCACTCCTACCCTTTGTACCTGGCCCAGTTTCAAGAGTTTCCACCCAAACTCTGCCACCCACATGCGGGGAACCGGATGTAATACCCGTATGTGGAGTGACGATCATGGACGGCCTGTTGGGGAAAGGCGGAAAGCACTAAAAAAAAGTCTGCCACTCTCGCGGTTCGAAGTCTTTTTAAATACTCCAGCGGTGTGCCTGCCTCTGTTGGGGGACGAGCACAGACTGCTTCATTTAACTACCTACCGGAAATGACGTCAATGATCTTCCGGCCGTTAAAGGCAGGGTGACTCGCTGCGCACGTCACGTGGTATGTAAACTGTAGCCTGACGGCACGGGGTGTGTGAACTTTAGCATGACGTCATGTGGTATATGAACTGTAGTCTGACGTCATGTGGTATGTGAACTACCCTGACGTCACGTGGTATGTGAACTGTAGCCTGACGTCATCTGGTATGTGAACTGTAGCCTGACGTCATGTGGTATGTGAACTGTAGCCTGACGTCACGTGGTATGTGAACTGTAGACTGACGTCACGTGGTATGTGAACTGTAGTCTGACGTCACGTGGTATGTGAACTGTAGCCTGACGTCATGTGGTATGTGAACTGTAGCCTGACGTCATGTGGTATGTGAACTGTAGCCTGACGTCACGTGGTATGTGAACTGTAGCATGACGTCATGTGGTATGTTAACTGTGGTCTGACGTCATCTGGTATCTGAACTGTAGCCTGACGTCACGTGGTATGTGAACTGTCACGTGACGTCATGTGGTATGTGAACTGTAGACTGACGTCATGTGGTATGTGAACTGTAGTCTGACGTCACGTGGTATGTGAACTGTAGACTGACGTCACGTGGTATGTGAAATGTAGCCTGGCGTCATCTGGTATGTGAAATGTAGCCTTACGTCACGTGGTATGTGAACTGTAGCATGACGTCATGTGGTATGTGAACTGTACCCTGACGTCACGTGGTATGTGAACTGTACCCTGACGTCACGTGGTATGTGAACTGTACCCTGACGTCACGTGGTATGTGAACTGTACCCTGACGTCACGTGGTATGTGAACTATAGCCTGACGTCACGTGGTATGTGAACTGTAGCCTGACGTCATGTGGTATGTTTACTGTGGTCTGACGTCATCTGGTATCTGAACTGTAGCCTGACGTCACGTGGTATGTGAACTGTCACGTGACGTCATGTGGTATGTGAACTGTAGACTGACGTCACGTGGTATGTGAACTGTAGTCTGACGTCATGTGGTATGTGAACTGTAGCCTGACGTCACGTGGTATGTGAACTGTAGACTGACGTCACGTGGTATGTGAACTGTAGTCTGACGTCACGTGGTATGTGAACTGTAGCCTGACGTCATGTGGTATGTGAACTGTAGCCTGACGTCATGTGGTATGTGAACTGTAGCCTGACGTCACGTGGTATGTGAACTGTAGCATGACGTCATGTGGTATGTTAACTGTGGTCTGACGTCATCTGGTATCTGAACTGTAGCCTGACGTCACGTGGTATGTGAACTGACACGTGACGTCATGTGGTATGTGAACTGTAGACTGACGTCATGTGGTATGTGAACTGTAGTCTGACGTCACGTGGTATGTGAACTGTAGACTGACGTCACGTGGTATGTGAAATGTAGCCTGGCGTCATCTGGTATCTGAAATGTAGCCTTACGTCACGTGGTATGTGAACTGTAGCATGACGTCATGTGGTATGTGAACTGTAGACTGACGTCACGTGGTATGTGAACTGTACCCTGACGTCACGTGGTATGTGAACTGTACCCTGACGTCACGTGGTATGTGAACTGTACCCTGACGTCATGTGGTATGTGAACTGTACCCTGACGTCACGTGGTATGTGAACTGGCGTCGTTTGGTTTGTGGGACGGATTTCCGCCATGTTTGACTTGGTACCACGAACATGGTCTATTGTACTTAACTAAATTGTCGTCCGACCTCATATGCTCTCTAAACCGTGGGGTCCGACTTGTTCACTAATCATTTTGGCCTGTGTCGTGTTGGTCACTGATCTGTTGGAATGTGCACATCCCTTGTAGACGGTCTGGAGCCCCCCCCCCCCCCTCAGCCTCCCCACAACGAAACCGTTTAAAACTGAAGGTTACACATCTTTTACTTCGAAAGTTGAGCGCAGAAGTTAAACCAAAGAAGCAATGAGACATGATAGTCAACTCTTAATAATAGTAATACCCAGTTAGGCATGTTCATTATCCGTGGCGGCTATGTAACGCTTCATGTCTGGCCAATACAAGTTGGCGTGCTAGTGTTACATTGCCACGAGGTTCGCGGTACATTTAGCCAACCGCCTTCATATCCAACACATGGGGCCCGGCCCGTTAGCTCAGTGTTCTAGAGCGCTCCAGTGAGTGTTCTGGTCACCTGAGAGCCTAACGGCACGTGGATCCATGGTTCGAGCCCCACTGTGGCCTAGGTCTGTGTGGTCGCAGGATAAAGATCCCATGTCTTTCTTCACAAAGATTAGGGGGTTACCCCCCGGGGATATGGCTCCACCCTCCCTTCCCACTCTGATTGACGCGATATGACCAGAAGTGGTTGAAGCGTCCTGAATATACAACCAACCAACCAATCAGATCGGACGCTAATTGATGTACCGAGTGAACACTATACATCGCCTGTTGTGATAATACATGACATTGACTTGGAGTGAAATGATCGCTGACCGGATGTCTGTCTGTTTGTCTCTGCTTGCAGAACGCCAGCTTGACGGTGAACACGCCGGACCCGGAGCTGACACCATGCATGGAGCAGACAGTCCTCTTCTGGATCCCCTGCGGCTTCCTGATCCTCTTTGCTCCAGCCTACATCGTGATCCTGGTGCGGCGCCACTGCCAGGCAATACCCCACGCCTGGCTCAACGTCCTCAAGACGGTAGGTGGTCTGTGGGCCACTCCCCGGCCATACCCCACGCCTGGCTCAACGTCCTCAAGACGGTAGGTGGTCCGTGGGCCACTCCCCGGCCATACCCCACGCCTGGCTCAACGTCCTCAAGACGGTAGGTGGTCTGTGGGCCACTCCCCGGCCATACCCCACGCCTGGTTCAACGTCCTCAAGACGGTAGGTGGTCTGTGGGCCACTCCCCGGCCATACCCCACGCCTAGCTCAACGTCCTCAAGACGGTAGGTGGTCTGTGGGCCACTCCCCGGCCATACCCCACGCCTGGCACAACGTCCCCAAGACGGTAGGTGGTCTGTGGGCCACTCCCGGCCATACCCCACGCCTAGCTCAACGTCCTCAAGACGGTAGGTGGTCTGTGGGCCACTCCCCGGCCATACCCCACGCCTGGCACAACGTCCCCAAGACGGTAGGTGGTCTGTGGGCCACTCCCGGCCATACCCCAGGCCTAGCTTTCAACGTCCTCAAGACGGTAGGTGGTCTGTGGGCCACTCCCCGGCCATACCCCACGCCTAGCTCAACGTCCTCAAGACGGTAGGTGGTCTGTGGGCCACTCCCCGGCCATACCCCACGCCTGGCACAACGTCCCCAAGACGGTAGGTGGTCTGTGGGCCACTCCCGGCCATACCCCACGCCTAGCTCAACGTCCTCAAGACGGTAGGTGGTCTGTGGGCCACTCCCCGGCCATACCCCACGCCTGGCACAACGTCCCCAAGACGGTAGGTGGTCTGTGGGCCACTCCCGGCCATACCCCAGGCCTAGCTCGACGTCCTCAAGACGGTAGGTGGTCTGTGGGCCACTGTCCGGCCATACCCCACGCCTAGCTCAACGTCCTCAAGACGGTAGGTGGTCTGTGGGCCACTGCCCGGCCATACCCCACGCCTGGCTCAACGTCCTCAAGACGGTAGGTGGTCTGTGGGCCACTCCCCGGCCATACCCCACGCCTGGCACAACGTCCTGAAGACGGTAGGTGGTCCGTGGGCCACTCCCCGGCCATACCCCACGCCTGGCTCAACGTCCTCAAGACGGTAGGTGGTCCGTGGGCCACTGCCCGGCCATACCCCACGCCTGGTTCAACGTCCTCAAGACGGTAGGTGGTCTGTGGGCCACTGCCCGGCAATACCCCACGCCTGGCTCAACGTCCTCAAGACGGTAGGTGGTCTGTGGGCCACTCCCCGGCCATACCCCACGCCTGGATCAACGTCCTCAAGACGGTAGGTGGTCTGTGGGCCACTCCCGGCCATACCCCACGCCTGGCTCAACGTCCTCAAGACGGTAGGTGGTCTGTGGGCCACTCCCCGGCCATACCCCACGCCTGGCTCAACGTCCTCAAGACGGTAGGTGGTCTGTGGGCCACTCCCCGGCCATACCCCACGCCTGGCTCAACGTCCTCAAGACGGTAGGTGGTCTGTGGGCCACTCCCCGGCCATACCCCACGCCTGGTTCAACGTCCTCAAGACGGTAGGTGGTCTGTGGGCCACTGCCCGGCCATACCCCCCGCCTGGCACAACGTCCTCAAGACGGTAGGTGGTCTGTGGGCCACTGCCCGGCCATACCCCACGCCTGGCTCAACGTCCTCAAGACGGTAGGTGGTCTGTGGGCCACTCCCCGGCCATACCCCACGCCTGGCTCAACGTCCTCAAGACGGTAGGCGGTCTGTGGGCCACTCCCGGCCATACCCCACGCCTGGCTCAACGTCCTCATGACGGTAGGTGGTCTGTGGGCCACTCCCCGGCAATACCCCACGCCTGGTTCAACGTCCTCAAGACGGTAGGTGGTCTGTGGGCCACTCCCCGGCCATACCCCACGCCTGGCTCAACGTCCTCAAGACGGTAGGTGGTCTGTGGGCCACTCCCCGGCCATACCCCACGCCTGGTTCAACGTCCTCAAGACGGTAGGTGGTCTGTGGGCCACTGCCCGGCCATACCCCACGCCTGGCTCAACGTCCTCAAGACGGTAGGTGGTCTGTGGACCACTGCCCGGCCATACCCCACGCCTGGCTCAACGTCCTCAATACGGTAGGTGGTCTGTGAGCCACTCCCGGCCATACCCCACGCCTAGCTCAACGTCCTCAAGACGGTGGGTGGTCTGTGGGCCACTCCCGGCCATACCCCACGCCTGGCTCAACGTCCTCAAGACGGTAGGTGGTCTGTGGGCCACTCCCCGGCCATACCCCACGCCTGGCTCAACGTCCTCAATACGGTAGGTGGTCTGTGAGCCACTCCCCGGCCATACCCCACGCCTGGATCAACGTCCTCAAGACGGTAGGTGGTCCGTGGGCCACTGCCCGGCCATACCCCACGCCTGGCTCAACGTCCTCAAGACGGTAGGTGGTCTGTGGGCCACTCCCCGGCCATACCCCACGCCTGGCTCAACGTCTCCAAGACGGTAGGTGGTCTGTGGGCCACTCCCGGCCATACCCCACGCCTGGCTCAACGTCCTCAAGACGGTAGGTGGTCTGTGGGCCACTCCCCGGCCATACCCCACGCCTGGTTCAACGTCCTCAAGACGGTAGGTGGTCTGTGGGCCACTCCCCGGCCATACCCCACGCCTGGCTCATCGTCCTCAAGACGGTAGGTGGTCTGTGAGCCACTCCCCGGCCATACCCCACGCCTGGCTCAAAGTCCTCAAGACGGTAGGTGGTCTGTGGGCCACTCCCCGGCCATACCCCACGCCTGGCTCAACGTCCTCAAGACGGTAGGTGGTCTGTGGGCCACTACCCGGCCATACCCCACGCCTGGCTCAACGTCCTCAAGACGGTAGGTGGCCTGTGGGCCACTCCCCGGCCATACCCCACGCCTGGATCAACGTCCTCAAGACGGTAGGTGGTCCGTGGGCCACTCCCCGGCCATACCCCACGCCTGGCTCAACGTCCTCAAGGCGGTAGGTGGTCTGTGGGCCACTACCCGGCCATACCCCACGCCTGGCTCAACGTCCTCAAGACGGTAGGTGGTCTGTGGGCCACTACCCGGCCATACCCCACGCCTGGCTCAACGTCCTCAAGACGGTAGGTGGCCTGTAGGCCACTGCCCGGCCATACCCCACGCCTGGCACAACGTCCTCAAGACGGTAGGTGGTCTGTGGGCCACTCCCCGGCCATACCCCACGCCTGGCACAACGTCCTCAAGACGGTAGGTGGTCTGTGGGCCACTCCCCGACCATACCCCACGCCTGGTTCAACGTCCTCAAGACGGTAGGTGGTCTGTGGGCCACTCCCGGCCATACCCCACGCCTGGCTCAACGTCCCCAAGACGGTAGGTGGTCTGTGGGCCACTCCCCGGCCATACCCCACGCCTGGCTCAACGTCCTCAAGACGGTAGGTGGTCTGTGGGCCACTCCCGGCCATACCCCACGCCTGGCTCAACGTCCTCAAGACGGTAGGTGGTCTGTGGGCCACTCCCGGCCATACCCCACGCCTGGCTCAACGTCCCCAAGACGGTAGGTGGTCTGTGGGCCACTCCCCGGCCATACCCCACGCCTGGCTCAACGTCCTCAAGACGGTAGGTGGTCTGTGGGCCACTCCCGGCCATACCCCACGCCTGGCTCAACGTCCCCAAGACGGTAGGTGGTCTGTGGGCCACTCCCCGGCCATACCCCACGCCTGGCTCAACGTCCTCAAGACGGTAGGTGGTCTGTGGGCCACTCCCGGCCATACCCCACGCCTGGCTCAACGTCCTCAAGACGGTAGGTGGTCTGTGGGCCACTCCCCGGCCATACCCCACGCCTGGCTCAACGTCCTCAAGACGGTAGGTGGTCTGTGGGCCACTCCCCGGCCATACCCCACGCCTGGCTCAACGTCCTCAAGACGGTAGGTGGTCTGTGGGCCACTACCCGGCCATACCCCACGCCTGGCTCAACGTCCTCAAGACGGTAGGTGGTCTGTGGGCCACTCCCCGGCCATACCCCACGCCTGGCTCAACGTCCTCAAGACGGTAGGTGGTCTGTGAGCCACTCCCGGCCATACCCCACGCCTGGCTCAACGTCCTCAAGACGGTAGGTGGTCTGTGGGCCACTCCCCGGCCATACCCCACGCCTGGTTCAACGTCCTCAAGACGGTAGGTGGTCTGTGGGCCACTCCCGGCCATACCCCACGCCTGGTTCAACGTCCTCAAGACGGTAGGTGGTCTGTGGGCCACTCCCGGCCATACCCCACGCCTGGCTCAACGTCCTCAAGACGGTAGGTGGTCTGTGGGCCACTGCCCGGCCATACCCCACGCCTGGTTCAACGTCCTCAAGACGGTAGGTGGTCTGTGGGCCACTCCCGGCCATACCCCACGCCTGGCTCAACGTCCTCAAGACGGTAGGTGGTCTGTGGGCCACTGCCCGGCCATACCCCACGCCTGGTTCAACGTCCTCAAGACGGTAGGTGGTCTGTGGGCCACTCCCGGCCATACCCCACGCCTGGCTCAACGTCCCCAAGACGGTAGGTGGTCTGTGGGCCACTGCCCGGCCATACCCCACGCCTGGTTCAACGTCCTCAAGACGGTAGGTGGTCTGTGGGCCACTCCCGGCCATACCCCACGCCTGGTTCAACGTCCTCAAGACGGTAGGTGGTCTGTGGGCCACTCCGGCCATACCCCACGCCTGGCTCAACGTCCTCAAGACGGTAGGTGGTCTGTGGGCCACTCCCGGCCATACCCCACGCCTGGCTCAACGTCCTCAAGACGGTAGGTGGTCTGTGGGCCACTCCCCGGCCATACCCCACGCCTGGTTCAACGTCCTCAAGACGGTAGGTGGTCTGTGGGCCACTCCCGGCCATACCCCACGCCTGGCTCAACGTCCCCAAGACGGTAGGTGGTCTGTGGGCCACTCCCCGGCCATACCCCACGCCTGGCACAACGTCCTCAAGACGGTAGGTGGTCTGTGGGCCACTCCCCGGCCATACCCCACGCCTGGCTCAACGTCCTCAAGACGGTAGGTGGTCTGTGGGCCACTCCCGGCCATACCCCACGCCTGGCTCAACGTCCTCAATACGGTAGGTGGTCTGTGGGCCACTCCCGGCCATACCCCACGCCTGGCTCAACGTCCTCAAGACGGTAGGTGGTCTGTGGGCCACTCCCGGCCATACCCCACGCCTGGTTCAACGTCCTCAAGACGGTAGGTGGTCTGTGGGCCACTCCCGGCCATACCCCACGCCTGGCTCAACGTCCTCAAGACGGTAGGTGGTCTGTGGGCCACTCCCGGCCATACCCCACGCCTGGCTCAACGTCCTCAAGACGGTAGGTGGTCTGTGGGCCACTCCCCGGCCATACCCCACGCCTGGTTCAACGTCCTCAAGACGGTAGGTGGTCTGTGGGCCACTCCCGGCCATACCCCACGCCTGGCTCAACGTCCCCAAGACGGTAGGTGGTCTGTGGGCCACTCCCCGGCCATACCCCACGCCTGGCACAACGTCCTCAAGACGGTAGGTGGTCTGTGGGCCACTCCCCGGCCATACCCCACGCCTGGCTCAACGTCCTCAAGACGGTAGGTGGTCTGTGGGCCACTCCCGGCCATACCCCACGCCTGGCACAACGTCCCCAAGACGGTAGGTGGTCTGTGGGCCACTCCCCGGCCATACCCCACGCCTGGCTCAACGTCCTCAAGACGGTAGGTGGTCTGTGGGCCACTCCCGGCCATACCCCACGCCTGGCTCAACGTCCTCAATACGGTAGGTGGTCTGTGGGCCACTCCCGGCCATACCCCACGCCTGGCTCAACGTCCTCAAGACGGTAGGTGGTCTGTGGGCCACTCCCCGGCCATACCCCACGCCTGGTTCAACGTCCTCAAGACGGTAGGTGGTCTGTGGGCCACTCCCGGCCATACCCCACGCCTGGCTCAACGTCCTCAAGACGGTAGGTGGTCTGTGGGCCACTCCCGGCCATACCCCACGCCTGGCTCAACGTCCTCAAGACGGTAGGTGGTCTGTGGGCCACTCCCGGCCATACCCCACGCCTGGCTCAACGTCCTCAAGACGGTAGGTGGTCTGTGGGCCACTCCCGGCCATACCCCACGCCTGGCTCAACGTCCTCAATACGGTAGGTGGTCTGTGGGCCACTCCCGGCCATACCCCACGCCTGGCTCAACGTCCTCAAGACGGTAGGTGGTCTGTGGGCCACTCCCGGCCATACCCCACGCCTGGCTCAACGTCCTCAAGACGGTAGGTGGTCTGTGGGCCACTCCCGGCCATGCCCCACGCCTGGCTCAACGTCCTCAAGACGGTAGGTGGTCTGTGGGCCACTCCCGGCCATACCCCACGCCATTGTGGCACTGACTCTTACTGATTTTTATTCAAATTACATACAACTATTGATTGTAGGCTCGGCATTTAAATTATTTTCGCAGATTCCTTATTATCAGTAATTCATTACTAGGTATCATTGCCCCATTTGGTTCCTGGGCCCGATTTAGCCCGCATCATTTAAACCGCCACACCTAATATACCGTAGAACCACGGGAGGCCGGCCGCATGAGTACCGTAGAACCGCCGTTGCGTGTTCCTGCGGTGTGCTGTTGCAGGCCACGGGAGGCCGGCCGCCTAAATACCGTAGAACCGCCGTTGCGTGTTCACGCGGTGTGCTGTTGCAGGCCACGAGAGGCCGGCCGCCTAAATACCGTAGAACCGCCGTTGCGTGTTCACGCGGTGTGCTGTTGCAGGCCACGAGAGGCCGGCCGCCTAAATACCGTAGAACCGCCGTTGCGTGTTCACGCGGTGTGCCTGTGCGGGACTCCTGCGGCTTTAGCACGCGCTGACGGTTCTAGGAAACTCTGGCGACCGCCCTGCCCCCCCCCCCAACCGGGCCTACACGCAACTACGCGTGATAACGCAACGACAGTTTACAGGATATGTGCACAAAGCTGGCCTGAAACACCAGCTCAACCGCCCACCCCTGCTGACGCTTCTGACCCCCTCCCCCCTGGATTGTTTCAGCTGCTGGGATGCCTCCTCGTGGGACTGCCCCTCGTCAACCTGGTGGTCGCCCTAACCTCCGGGTCCCCCAGCACCGCTGACATTGTCAGCCCAGTGTTACTAGCACTGACCAATGTAAGTACATTCATTGCACATAGGTCTGTTTCAGAAATACATCTCTCTCTCGGAACCAATAAAATTATGTAATGTGTCTATATTCTGCTGTATATTGTGTGCATGTAGTTTGAGACCATGTTTATAATGAAACCATTCCTTCCTCTTTTTTCTTCCTTCACGCAGTGTTCATAACAATATAACATGTTTGTCTCTGTTTGTCTTTGTCTATAGCTATGTTTGTCTGATGTCACGAATTGATAGACGAGAGACATACATAAAGACAAAACTTCGTAAACTATACATTTTTCATCAAACATTTTACCCTCTCTTGGGAATTGCTATGTTGATTTTAGTATTCGGCGAGTGCATGACATCGCTTCACTGGTTGGTGATCTATCATCAAACGATATCACTGGCGGTAAGCGTACATTACAGTATCGAGCGTCAGCCTCCACCCTCACGGCCCACGTGGCTCCGCGTGAAAACCACCGCGTCATGCTGGAGGCTGGGCCATGACGTCATGCTGGAGGCTGGACCATGACGTCATGCTGAAGGCTGGACCATGACGTCATGCTGAAGGCTGGACCATGACGTCATGCTGGAGGCTGGACCATCACGTCATGCGGGAGGCTGGGCCATGACGTCATGCTGGAGGCTGGGCCATGACGTATCATTCCCTCCACCGCAGTGGATGTGTTGAATAAATGTACGTGTTTTCCCGGCAGGTGCTGGCCATAGTGTTGATACAGCTGGGACGGCGGCGGAGCGACCGGTCATCAGGCTTCCTGTTCCTGTACTGGCTGCTGCACACCGGGGCCGGGGTGCTCAGCCTCAAGGGTCTCATCTCACGCACGCTGAGACAGGTACTCTCACCCACCCTCACCCACCCCCAGACAGGTACCGACCCCTCTCACCCACCCTCAGACAGGTACCGGCCCCTCTCACCCACTCACCCTCAGACAGGTACCGACCCCTCTCACCCACTCACCCACCCTCAGACAGGTACCGGCCCCTCTCACCCACCCACCCCCAGACAGGTACCGACCCCTCTCACCCACTCACCCACCCTCAGACAGGTACCGGCCCCTCTCACCCACTCACCCACCCTCAGACAGGTACCGGCCCCTCTCACCCACTCACCCACCCTCAGACAGGTACCGGCCCCTCTCACCCACCCAGCCTCAGACAGGTACCGACCCCTCTCACCCACTCACCCACCCTCAGACAGGTACCGGCCCCTCTCACACACCCAGCCTCAGACAGGTACCGGCTTCTCTCACACACCCTCCCTCAGACAGGTACCGCCCCCTCTCACCCACTCACCCACCCTCAGACAGGTACCGGTCCCTCTCACCCACCCTCCCTCAGACAGGTACCGCCCCCTCTCACCCACTCACCCACCCTCAGACAGGTACCGGCCCCTCTCACCCACCCAGCCTCAGACAGGTACCGGCCTCTCTCACCCACCCACCCTCACACAGGTACCGGCCTACGCACCCACACTCAGACAAGTACCAGCCCCTCTCACCCACCCACCCTCAGACAGGTACCCTTACCCACCTCCAGACAGGTACCGGCCCCTCTCACCCACCCACCCCCAGACAGGTACCGGCCCCTCTCACCCACCCACCCCCAGAGAGGTACCCTTACCCACCTCCAGACAGGTACCGGCCCCTCTCACCCACCCACCCACTCCCAGACAGGTAGCGGCCCCTCTCACCCACTCACCCACCCTCAGACAGGTACCGCCCCGTCTCACCCACCCTCCCTCAGACAAGTACCGCCCCCTCTTACCCACTCACCCACCCTCAGACAGGTACCGGCCCCTCTCACCCACCCACCCTCAGACAGGTACCGACCCCTCTCACCCACCCTCCCCCAGACAGGTACCGGCCCCTCTCACCCACCCACCCCCAGACACAGACAGGTACTGCCCCCTCTCACCCACTCATCCACCCTCAGACAGGTACCGGCCCCTCTCACCCACCCACCCCCAGACAGGTACTGCCCCCTCTCACCCACTCACACACCCTTAGACAGGTACCGGCCCCTCTCACCCACACACTCTCAGACAGGTACCGACCCCTCTCACCCACCCACCTCCAGACAGGTACCGGCCCCTCTCACCCACCCACCCCCAGACAGGTACCGGCCCCTCTCACCCACCCACCCCCAGAGAGGTACCCTTACCCACCTCCAGACAGGTACCGGCCCCTCTCACCCACCCACCCACTCCCAGACAGGTAGCGGCCCCTCTCACCCACTCACCCATCCTCAGACAGGTACCGCCCCGTCTCACCCACCCTCCCTCAGACAGGTACCGCCCCCTCTTACCCACTCAGCCACCCTCAGACAGGTACCGGCCCCTCTCACCCACCCACCCTCAGACAGGTACCGACCCCTCTCACCCACCCTCCCCCAGACAGGTACCGGCCCCTCTCACCCACCCACCCCCAGACAGGTACTGCTCCCTCTCACCCACTCACCCACCCTCAGACAGGTACCGGCCCCTCTCACCCACCCACCCCCAGACAGGTCTGCCCCCTCTCACCCACTCACACACCCTTAGACAGGTACCGGCCCCTCTCACCCACACACTCTCAGACAGGTACCGACCCCTCTCACCCACCCACCCTCAGACAGGTACCGGCCCCTCTCACCCACTCACCCTCAGACAGGTACCGGCCCCTCTCACCCACCCACCCTCAGACAGGTACCGGCCCCTCTCACCCAACCGCCCTCATGCAAGTACCGGCCTCTCTCACCCACCCACCCTCAGACAGGTACCGACCCCTCTCACCCACTCACCCACCCCCAGACAGGTACTGCCCCCTCTCGCCCACCCACCCTCAGATTGGTACCGGCCCCTCTCACCCACCCTCCCTCAGACAGGTACCGACCCCTCTCACCCACTCACCCTCAGACAGGTACCGGCCTACGCACCCACACTCAGACAAGTACCAGCCCCTCTCACCCACCCACCCTCAGACAGGTACCCTTACCCACCTCCAGACAGGTACCGGCCCCTCTCACCCACCCACCCCCAGACAGGTACCGGCCCCTCTCACCCACCCACCCCCAGAGAGGTACCCTTACCCACCTCCAGACAGGTACCGGCCCCTCTCACCCACCTACCCACTCCCAGACAGGTAGCGGCCCCTCTCACCCACTCACCCACCCTCAGACAGGTACCGGCCCCTCTCACCCACCCTCCCTCAGACAGGTACCGGCCCCTCTCACCCACCCACCCTCAGACAGTTACCAGCCCCTCTCACCCACCCTTCCTCAGACAGGTACCGGCCCCTCTCACCCACCCTCCCTCAGACAGGTACCGACCGCTCATACCCACCCTCCCTTAGACAGGTACCGGCCCCTCTCACCCACCCTCCCTCAGACAGGTACCGACCCCTCTCACCCACCCACCCTCAGACAGGTACCGGCCCCCCTCACCCACCCTCCCTTAGACAGGTACCGGCCCCTCTCACCCACCCACCCTCAGACAGGTACCGGCCCCTCTCACCCACCCACCTTCAGACAGGCTCACCGGCTTCTCTTAACCTGTACGACACGGTGTTTTTTATTAAGATTTGCAATAATAACCAAGCTGGTAACTTAGTATTTGTATTGCAGTTTTAGTTTGCAAAGTGCTCAGTCGGTGTTTTCCGTTTACAGGGCCAGGTGGACGACCTCTATTATTTTTCGTCTACAATCGCCTTCTATGTGCTGTGCCTCGCCCAGTTGATTCTGTCCAACTTCGTCGACAAGTCCCCTGAGTACCAGGCGGTAACGGGGGAGGAGGTAAGACGTGGTTGACGTGCGTCCTTAGTTTATGACGATTAAATGAGCGATAATAGGTTTCACGGCTTGACCGCAGTCACCGCCTGCGAAGTCACGACACCTGGTATCCAGACGAGTCAGATCGTTTTATTTGTGTTTATCATCAGCGCCCATCGATCCCGGTGGTGGGGTTGGGGGGGGGGGAGGGGGGTAACTAGGTACAAAAATGTATGAGCAGGTGCCACTGGAAGCCTCAAATCCGTACCCATACAAGTAGCAAGAACTGTGCTAAATTAGGGCCCACTCACGTACAAGTTGAGAAAGTTGTACGATTTGGCTAAAAAGTTACTGTGACGAAAATCCTTAAAATTGCATGCTTCATAAACAAGAAACTGGCTTAGCGCTGGCCTCCTTTGACTGCGTCAGTTAATTAAGGCGGTAAAGATGTCCTATAGGTCAGACTATTAAAGATTTCCAGGTATCAAGAAACGGAAAATACCTGTAAGACATGACGTTCTAGATAATTAGATATATGTACGGTCTGTAGTAATTACCGATTAGTGACTATTTTCCAACTGCCCCCCGCACCACCATGCGGGTACCAAAAGTGAATAATTTAGGACCCATTGGCGTACCAAAACGCACGAAAAAGACACCTTTTCCAGCGGCACGTCCCCAGCAGTCCATGACCTTGAGATCCCCCCCCCGGGGGCCATCGATGTGTGGTTACGTCCTTATCAACAGACTAGTCTGTCTTGATGGCTATGAGGACACTGAAATATACAGGGTTTTATCCGACATGATGGTGTCGGTTGGGAATAATAATAGGTTTATGTCATATAAAAACATGTACATTGCATTTTCCATCCCACACTGAGCAGAAGCAATAGCGGTAACTAAACAGTTCAAATGTGAATTTGTGTCTATATATATATGTACTACTGTTGTTCATCCCCTTGCAGAAACCATGTCATATCTAATATGTATTATATTGTTGTTCATCCCCTTCCAGAAGCCATGTCCAGAGCTGTCCTCCAACTTCCTGTCGAGAATCACGTTCTGGTGGTTCACTGGGTAGGTAGCCTGATCTTGTCTTATGTTATATATACATGTATATGATATATGTGATATATATAGGTAAATAATAATACCACAACTCATTTCTCTTTTATGTAGACCCTCATCTTGAAGTATTAGAATGACATATTTGTATCAGTAAGGGTAAGCTATCATAACTACATCATATTTGTGCATTTATTGTGACAGGTAATGGTAGTTTTATTAAAGAATTTGTTTAATAAGAAATCGAATTTTATTAGTATTTGTTTGACAAGCAAGCAATTGAATTTTATTAAAGTATTTGTTTAACGATCGTTCGAATACATGCTGGGCTTGTAAGGCTTGCGACGGGGTTTTGGTTGAAGCCAATGCAGTGTCCGGCCATGGAGGCGGGGGGGAGGGATAGATAGCCATGGTGATGGTATCACTGCCACTGCCTCTGTCTCCCCACAGCATGGTCATCCGGGGCTACAAGAAGGCCTTGGAGAGGAAGAACCTCTGGACCCTCAACAGGGCCGACTACTCGGCCGCCGTCGTCCCCAAGTTTGAGGAGGAATGGCGGAAGGAGGTGGCCAAAAGTAAGAGGTAAGTGACCTTGTGCTGCCTGGCGGGCGGGCGGGCTGGCCGGCGGGCTGGCTGCCTGGCGGGCTTGGCTGTCCGGTGGCGGCCGTCACATTGGGGGAGAGAGCCTCCACCACCCCCACTACCGGCCCCGAAACCGTCAAAACATTCAAATTAACACATTAGACCGCGACCGGTGTGACGTCATCGCGTGACGTCACACGTGAAATAACGTCACCCAGGTAACGCGAGCCTCGTTGTGGACACTACCCCCCCCCCCCCCCCCCCGAGGGCCCGACCTCTCCGTGGGGTCAGTGCTAACAGGCTCGCAGCGCACACAGCATTGTCTGTTAATTGTTTCTAACCTTTAACACGGTGTAAGGCAAATGACAATGCCGTGGCAACGTCCACTCGCAGCCTCTCTTTTTTACCGTTATAATTTGGTATCGTTTGGTGAGCAAAACAAAAGCTTGGGGCGGGAAGTATGATAGTGTCATTTTCATGTTCTTCGCTTACGATGCGCACTTTGTAAGTACGTTACGGGGAACGTTGCTGTACTGATGGATGATTTTATGATCCACGTCCTGATCGACTAGTCAAATCTGGATGTGACGCAGTTAACTTTTGAAGCATGCCGTGCAATTTATCTAATTTTGCATCAGCATATTGCGTCGCCGTTATCCAGAAGCTAATGTCGTGAAATAAATTCGGAAAAGGCGGGGATGGATCATTTCGGAATCTGATCAGAGACCCAACCCGTGTGCATCATCCACGAAGACATGAAAAAATGGCTTCTAAATATGTGTTGTGGTGAACGTTATTGTGACCTCTGCGTGCACTAACGTGACCTTCCCACGCGGTACCTTAGATTCTCCGTGGTTCACACGTTTCTTTGTAACCTGTGGTAACTCATCGATTATTTGCACAATTTTCTTTTTGAATTCTTTTCTTATATTAATTTCCACCTCTACGGAATTTTTGGCTAATTGCTTATTGGCATCTGACGTTTTCAAGATTAAATTTATATTTGCTCTATATATATATATATATATAGATATATGGCTGGAATTTCAGCTCAGTGAAACGTAATCTTATTTGAATTTGAATATGCTTTTCGAGTTCCTTTATTATAAAGTTGACCGACTTGATCACTGGTGCCGATTAAGTATGTTGACATGCACCCTTATTTCAGACTGCTAGCCAAGTATCACAAGAAAGAGTAAGCAACCCGAGGCGTGTGTCTTGTACAAAGCACATCTCTCTTTCACGCCTGGCCTCTGGAAGCCGGGTCTCCGGTGTTACCTCCTGGCGTGCCTTCGCCTAGCTGGTCACGTGGTAGCTGAGACCCGCTTTGATTGGCCAGGCGCCCCCTGCATGTGTGGGTCTCTCACGGCGACCAGCATGGAGACCCGTAGATAAAGAGTTGCTACAGACTCGCGGGTGCTTCTCCCTCTTTTCATCTTCGCCGATTTATTACAATGCACGTTACAATAGTCACAGTCATGGTCATCATCCATCATCGTCATCATCTTTATCATCACCACCATGCTCACCATGATGATCATCATCATCGTTACCACCACCATCATCGTCAATCACCATCATCATCATCGTTATCACCACCACCATCATCATCATCATCATCGTTATCACCACCACCATCATCGTCAATCACCATCATCATCATCATCAGCCTTGTCATCATCATCGTTATCACCACCACCATCATCGTCAATCACCATCATCAATCACCATCATCAATCACCATTATTATCATCATGACCATCATAATCAGTTACCACCATCATCATCATCATCATTGTCATCATCATCTTTATCATCACCACTATCATCATCATCATCGTCATCATCGAATTTCGATGATTTCGAAGTCAAATCAAAAAACCTAATTTAATCGGATAAACGTCTCTTTGATTGATAATTTTAAGTGACGGCTTATACTGTCTAGAAATCGTGTTCTATCTTCGTTAAAAGTAGCCGGCCCTGTTTGCCGTTGGGTAAGGTTGAGCCGTGTGCCTGGCTAGCTGGCCTGGCCGTGCTGTGGGAGACCTAGGCATGTTAGCCGATACTCGACCCGCTCCGCTGGTGGCCTCTCTCCATTAGCAGCTTCTGCTCACCCTCCTCCTGGCCCGGCCTACCCCCCTGCCTCCCCCCCCCCCCTGTCGCTTGGCACTTCGGTTACCCTCTCCTGTCATCCGCCATGTCTTGTGCATTATGTCAGGGTTGTGCTGCCTGGAACTATGGCATGCCTCTCAACGACACGCTTGTTGCCATGGTACTGTGTGATATGTTATTGTAACTATCGTTATGCGGAAAGTGGATGCAAAGCAGGTGTTGCGGGATGTTTATGCAGATCAGGTGTTGCGGGATGTTTATGCAGATCAGGTGTTGCGGGATGTTTATGCAGATCAGGTGTTGCGGGATGTTTATGCAGATCAGGTGTTGCGGGATGTCTATGCAGATCAGGTGTTGCGGGATGTCTATGCAAATCAGGTGTTGCGGGATGCTTATGCAAATCAGGCGTTGCGTAATGGTTAGTGATTAGTGATCTACATCAGTCATCAAGTTAGTGTTTGGTAAAGGTCAGGGTTTTAGTCATGAAGGTCAGAGTGTTTTGTTTTCCATCAGTCGTGAAGGTCAGATTGTTTTTGGTCCAGCCGTGAAGGTCAAGATATTTTGTGGTACACCATCGTGAAGGTCAGAGTGATTTGGGTTCATCAGTCGTGAAGCTCAGAGTGTTTTGCGGTCCATCAGTGTTGAAGGTCAGTGTTTTGCGGTCCATCAGTGTTGAAGGTCAGTGTTTTGTGGTCCATCAGTCGTGAAGGTCAGTGTTTGTGGTCCGTCGGTCGTGAAGGTCAGTTTTTTGTGGTCCACCATCGTGAAGGTCACTGTTTTGTGGTCCATCAGTCGTGAAGGTCAGAGTGTTTTGGTCCATCGGTCGTGAAGGTCAGTGTTTTGTGGTCCATCAATCATGAAGGTCAGTGTTTTGTGGTCCATCAGTCGTGAAGGTCAGTGTTTGTGGTTCATCAGTCGTGAAGGTCAGTGTTTTGTTGTCCATCAGTCGTGAAGGTCAGTTTTTTGTGGTCCATCAGTCGTGAAGGTCAGTGTTTTGTGGTCCATCAGTCGTGAAGGTCAGTTTTTTGTGGTCCATCAGTCGTGAAGGTCAGTGTTTTGTGGTCCATCAGTCGTGAAGGTCAGAGTGTTTTTGGTCCATCCGTCGTGAAGGTCAGATTGTTTTTGGCCCATCAGTCGTGAAGGTCAGAGTGTGTTGTGGTTTATCAGTCGAGAACTGTTGTTTTAACAGATTGTTTTAAGTCCGTCGGTCATGAAGTCAGTGTTTGGTGAAGGTCCGAGTGTTTTGTGGTCCCTCAGTTGTTAAGTCAGTAATTGGTGAATATTCATACATTGGGCCCGGTCCAGTCTCCATAGCTTGACGACTTACAGTTACTGTGTTTTAATTTCAGGGGGGAGTCTGATGATGTCTAGAGTCTGAATCTGCCCTCTGATGCGGTTATTACCACCTTACACTTTCTGCTAGCCTGCATGTCCAATTAAATGGAACCGGAACTAGCAAATTACGATATGGCTACTACTGACCATGCCTTTAACCCTCCCCCCGCCATTCCCCGCTTAGTATGCCTCGTGAATGGTATCCCCCTAGTATAGTTGTCTTGCTTGGTCGTTGCTTTCGGTAGGGGGCGCCACTGTATGTGCCCTGTAGTTTGTAGAAGTCTTTCTCGGTTTGATACGTACCCTGATGGCAACTGTTCCTTTCGCATGTGAAGTTATCGTTCACTCGTTCCTTAGCTACGTCTGTTTCATAAACCATGTTAGTTCTCAGCATGTGTCTTTATGTATACGTAAATAGCATTATCGTGAAGAATGTTACTCTCATCGACATTAACAATGGGTTTAGTAATAATGTATGTAACCTTAACACGTGTACACCAATTTACCTTATATCCGTGAGCACATATTCCTGTTTTAATTGATGCATAGCAAATAATGAATAATTAATGAAGACTGTTTACAGAAATTTCAATATTCCACCATGTATTAACGGTACGAAATTAGTGTCGTGGAGTCCCATGCCGTACGCCCCGGACTCGTTTATTGGTCGTTCTCGGCGTCTCACGCAGGTCTCACGAGAAGCACAACCCGCCGCGAGATGGCGCTGGTCACATCGACCTGGACTCCCACCCCCTCAATCAGGCCGAGGACGGGGTGGAGATCCGCAGCGGGAAGTGTCCCTACCAACCCAGCCTCGTGAAGTGCCTCATCCGGGCATTCGGCACCTCCTTCCTGGCCGCCACCTTCTTCAAGTTCTGTCAGGATGCGTTGACATTCGTCAACCCGCAGCTACTAAAGTAAGGACTTGGATTGCACCAAGACTGGCGCGGCCACTTCGTATAACGTTGCATGGCGTTCTTGTTACTTCGCACAGCCAGTGGGCGCATTTCTTTGGTACCCCGGGTGTATCCCCAAGGTGGACCGAATACGCACATTACGCATCGGTATACCACCGGACACTTCTTTCACCCGGGTCGGGTGTGCGCGCATCCATTCGGTATGCCGATGTGCCCCGTTCAGAGCAGCACGGGACATTCGGGAGAAGAAAGCGGCTGATTGAAAAGTGACTGTCGAGGCTGGTTCCATTGCCCCTTGATGCACCGGACATGACACGTGTGAACATTTCATTGACATTTGGCGTCCTGACCCAAAGAAATGCGCCTATTGAGGCCTTCACATGCGATTAACACGTGTAGTCAATGATAGATCCATGATCCATAACCATGTTATGTCATCTGCGCTCGTGGCATGGCCATTACTTTAAACATGCCAGGCGTTATCAAAGCCTGACGCCATTGTTACCTCCAGAAGCTGGTATGTTATTATTTTCTGCGCAGAGCCATCATCGCCTTCACCACGAACTACGCCCTGAACAGCCCCACGGACGGAAAGAACGGCACGACGCCGGCAGAGGGCGACACTGTCTACGTGTGGCAGGGCTACCTCTTCGCGGTCCTTATGTTCGTGACGTCACTGATCCAGTCGATGATTCTGCACCAGTACTTCCACTACTGCTTTAGTGTTGGTATGCGAGTCCGGACAGCGGTCATCTCGGCGGTCTACAGAAAGGTGGGTCGCTTCACTCGGGGATCCATTTGGTTTGTTAAAGGCACATGTTTTTAGCTGTATATAATATTGTTCGATTATTTAGCTAAAGCTAAATTTCACTTCTGACCATAAAGGTCGTACGTACATGGACAGATGAACAACAGATGATCTGTTGTCTCCGTAGTTAGATTCCGCCAAAAAACATCAATGTTTGGTAACAGTAGGGTAGTTTGCGTGAGCGTGTCGACACGCCACAAGTCCTACACAACGAATTATAGGTGCTCGTACGGCAATCTTTGCCATCAGAAACTTGGAAGCTGCGTTGAATGAAAATGATGTATTTTAGTATCCTAGTATATTAGTACACAAAAACGGCAGCGGTATGCAAATTGCATGTTGATAAAACACTTTTTTGGCCAAAGTGGTGCATCTTCTGTGGAAAAGTGGTAAAGATCATCAAAATTCGGTTCGTCGAAATAGTTCGCAACTGTAAATGGATCTATTTCAAAGTCGACTTCGCATATATATTTATTTGAATCTTGTTTGGTCTAGATCATCACCTTTTGCCTTTTAATTAACATATGATAACACATATATGTCTGAGTTAACCTTCATTCAATTGGGCAATGTGTCTAGGGACGTGTCTCCAAAACACGTAGAAAATCTTAATGTATGTGGAAAATCTTTTGTGTGAACTGCTTTATGCTGTGGAAGTCTACAAAAAGAGTACACATCTACATATATCGCTGAAGTGCCGTTAAGACCCAATCGAATCAAGTCCTATATCGCTGTGCACATGTTTCCGCAATGGATGTACAATGCATAACGCTATTAAGGTTTATGACGTAGTTCGCGTCTACCCGGTATCACTGTACACACGTGTTTCTCCCCCCCCCCCCCCGCAGTCCCTGAAGCTGAGTAACGCGGCGCGGCGGTCGGCCACCGTGGGCGAGATCACCAACCTGATGGCGGTGGACGCCCAGCGCTTCATGGACATCACGACGACGCTGAACCTCGTGTGGTCGGCGCCCTTCCAGATGTGCGTAGCCCTGTACTTCCTGTGGCAGGAGCTGGGGCCCTCCGTGCTGGCCGGCCTGGCCGTCATGATCCTGCTGCTGCCCGTCAACGCCTGCATCGCCAAGAAAACCAGGACGCTACAGGTGGGAGCCCCATCACCCCCCGCCGCTAACTCTTCTCACCCCCTCCCCCCCCAACTCACCCCTCCGCCCACTCTCAACTCACCCAAAACTCACCCCTCCGCCCACTTCCAACTCACCCCACTCCACCTACTTCCGACTCAACCCTGCACCCCCCAACTCACCCCCCACCCCCAAGTCACCCCCACCCCCGCCCCCAACTCACCCCTCTGCCCACTCCCAACTCACCCCTGCACCCACTCCCAACTCATCCCCCCACCCCCACCCCCACTCCCAACTCACCCCACCCCCAACTCAACTGAATTTGAAAGTCCGCCGCTCTACCGACTGAGCTACGTGGGGTGTATGCGCTGGCGGTGTGTACAATCACGATACGCTCCCCGCAAGATGTGTGCCGGCTCGTCCAATCTTTACCCTCTGTTGAAATAGTAACTTGAGTGAACACCCAGAATATGTCATGAGGTTGGCATATATTAAATAGATAAATATGCCATGCCACTATATTTTACATTTCTAAATTGTTTTTATGTGCAAACATGTAGTATTTGGGATGATTTAGCGCAATATTGAAACAAGATAATAATATCCTACATAAATAAATACCTACACCAGTGCATGAAGGACTGGGTGCTTACTTACCCTTGTCTATCTCCTGTGTGTTTGCAGGTCCAGCAGATGCGGCAGAAGGACTCGCGCATCAAGATGATGTTCGAGATCCTGAACGGCTTCAAGGTCCTCAAGCTGTACGCCTGGGAGTTGTCCTTCAAGGAGAAAATCCTGGGCATCCGAAACGCCGAGCTGACCACGCTGAAGCGATCCGCCTACCTCAATGCCACGACCACCTTCACCTGGACGTGTGCCCCCTTCCTGGTCAGTCACCTTCACCGTCACTTTGACCTTCTTGGGCAGTCACCTTGACCTTCTTGGGCAGTCACTTTGACCTTCTTGGGCAGTCACCTTGACCTGTCCCCCTTCCTGGTCAGTCACCTTAACCTTGACCTGTGCCCCCTTCCTGGTCAGTAACCTTGACCTTGACCTGTACCCCCTTTCTGGTCAGTGACCTTGACCTGTGCCCCCTTCCTGGTCAGTAACCTTGACCTTGACCTGTGCCCCCTTCCTGGTCAGTCACCCTTCACCTTCACCATCACTTTGACCTTCTTGGTCAGTCACCTTGACCTTCTTGGTCAGTCACCTTGACCTTCTTGGTCATTCACCTTGACCTTCTTGGTCATTCACCTTGACCTTCTTGATCAGTCTCCTTCACTGTCACCTTGACCTGATCATGTGGTATGAGATAATGTTGTTGTTGTCTTTGCCAGGTGTCCCTGACGACCTTCGCGGTGTACGTGCTGTCCGACTCGAGCCACAACCTGGACGCCTCCAAGGCCTTTGTATCGCTGTCCCTCTTCAACATCCTCCGGTTCCCAATGTCCATGCTGCCCCAGCTCATCGCAAGTCTCGTTCAGGTCAGTCTACCGGCGTGAGTAATACGTGAGCTATATCTGAAACACTGGTCTGAGCGCCGTCAATGTCCGCGGTTTTAATCATCCAAATTTGCTGTAGCAGTCTTGAAACTTAACAAACCAAATACCCGAAGATATTGCTATTTTCCAGCCAGTTACATTCAGTTAATAGAGATTCTACCGCATATTATAATGAACCAGCTGAATAATCAATATTAATATAATGGTTGTGTTAACAAATATTGATATGTACATATATGTAATATATATGTATCGTTGTCACGCGAGTTGACTGTAGCTAGTTGCTGTTGGAAAGTCATTTAGTTTTTACTGGATGCCGCATAACATTCTCCATGTCACGTGACAGGTGAGCGTCTCGGTGACCCGGCTACAGGAATACCTCTGTAAGGAGGAGCTCGACCCCAAGAGCATCTCAAGGTCACTAAACGTTGGTAAGGACACACATCGCCACGTGATGCACAATTCAAGTAAAGTCCACCAACCATGTCTCTTCTCTGGCCTTTTCCGGCCGATATGTACCATGATATACAATATACGAAAGATACCTTCATAGCCACTGATGTTATTGCAAGCCAAACAATCTTATTGCAAATATAAGAGACGAAGATATAAGAGAAGATTTGTTATCAAACGTTAACATTTATAACTATATGGCACAAGAAAGACCTTCCATAGACTCGGCCTGTGTTCTTATCGGTCTTATAGGTTTAAGTAACTATACGTTGGTTAGGCGTGGTTGGCGATCTCCTATATTCACGAGCGTTCAAGTCCATTAATCACAATCCGCCACGATATGCCATGAAGCAAGGGTAGAGATTGGTTCCCACAATAATAATAATAATAATAATAATAATAATAATAATAATAATAATTAGGTGCGATTGCTGTTTGTGTATCTATGATGGAGCACTCTAGCTGGTCTTACCTCGTGCAGGGCCAGCCATTAGTGTGGACAAGGGGACGTTCAGCTGGGATAAGAACGACCCACCGACACTACAAGAGTGAGTATCCATCCCATGCCCCCCCCCCCCCCCACCTCCTTGCAGATTCACTATCATGTCAGGTTCGTGAGTACACTACTTGGCTATTATATATTATAATTTTAAATAGAATGTTTTTTTTTTTTATATTGGTTTCATGTTCTGTTGCTCGCGCACGAGCATGGACATTGATTAGTTTTCAATAAAGGATTTAAAAAAAGAAAGAACAAGCCATCCCGACATACTCTCGGTTCCCCTCCTCTTTTCGTGGTATTACTTGCCCCTAATTCCCTGTTACAATGGCCGGCTGTTACGTTGTGCGGCGTCACGACGGTCACACCGATGTCCTGCAGTCAGCTCGCTTCAGATCGGTTTATCCTTTATGTGTACTGGGTTCATTTCATCTCAAAACTTGTGCTTATAAACTCATAAGACTTGTGTTGCCCGGCGCAAGAGGAATGGCAAATGTTGAATGTACCATTACTATAGTGCAAACTTCCTTGGTGTGGTGGTTAGCGAAACCAGACCGCAGATCACTAGGTACTGGGTTCGAATCCGGGCCCAGGCACTTAATCTGGGGGCTGTTTTATCCATTCATCCTTCATCATCCCGGGTCAAGGTTTCTTCCCAACAAACACATATTGTTGTTTTAACGTTTTATAATGGTTATAAGTACGTTGTAACCGTTTTAGAAACGTTACAAAGACGTTATGTGTTTGCTGGGTTGGCCCAGTTTAGATCTTGTGTGCATATACGCGGTTTTAAAACACCCAATTAATTTGGTTTGGCCTTGCAGTATCTCGATAGACATCAAGCAGGGTTCGCTGGTGGCGGTAGTGGGCACTGTGGGGTCCGGCAAGTCCTCCCTGCTGGCCGCCATGTTGGGCGAGATGGAGAGGATCAAGGGGACCGTCAACCTCAAGGTCAGTAGTCACCACCTGTCTATGGGTTGTTTATGTTTATATTGTGATCAACAATTCCTGCCCTGTGTTCTTGGCTTATGCTGCAGTCATTATGTAACATTGGTTTGTAGAATCATTTGTTGACCATTTTCGATTGTCCCATTTTTTTTGTACCGTAGCCCCGATATTATTTTGTGGACTCCCCGGTAGTAAGATTTTCGAAAGTGCCCCCCCACCCCCTCCATTGCGAAATCCTGGTCCTGATCAACCAACCCTACTGCTGATAATACGCAGCTGTTTGTACTTCTCGTATTATTAAGAGTAGTACAAATGGATTGTAAATTGTGTTTCGGAGTAAAATATTTACGACAAATAAACGAATAAGCAATATTAATTTTCCCAGTCGAATAAGTAATCTTAATTTTCCCAGTGTATTGAACCAGGTGTGAAGGCGATCTTAATAGTGTGTATGACCCTATATAGTATAGTTGGGTCCCTGAACGTGTCCTTGAGAGAGAGGTCCTGACTGACCCCGGTGACTCCGTGTCTGTCTGTATCCAGGGA
The DNA here is from genome assembly GCA_964019135.1 of Arenicola marina. Classification (NCBI taxonomy): domain Eukaryota; kingdom Metazoa; phylum Annelida; class Polychaeta; family Arenicolidae; genus Arenicola; species Arenicola marina. The sequence goes on from OZ025251.1 coordinate 4,398,234, forward strand.
GAGGTGGCGTACGTGGCCCAGCAGGCGTGGATCCAGAACGCCACGATGAAGGACAACATCCTGTTCGGGAAGCCCCAGGACAACGCCCTGTATTACAAGGTCATGGAGTCCTGCGCCCTGCTCACGGACCTCGAGATGTTACCAGCGGCAGACCTCACCGAGATCGGAGAGAAGGTGAAGGACGCCTGCGGGCACGATCAAGGTCACTGCCGGCAGAGGGAGCTCGTTCCTCACATCACTATGTCAGCTGAGGGAGCTCGTTCGAAATTTGTATTTTTGTATTTATTTATGCACCATTTGAACAAATATAGGCGTTCCGTTGTTGTACCATCACAATAGAAAAGTTAAGCAAAAACATATTTCAAAATAACACGGGGTCAAAGGTCAAAGCGCTTCAAGCCCTGCTCGAAATGCTCGAAAATAGTATGGCTTCTAATTAATTGGAATCGAATGAATTCGTCCGGGACGGTACCAGTAGCACGGTCAATGCTGATTGTATTTGATGCCAAACTGCAAATATATCTTCGATTAGATTCATTTTCAATTGCCACATATGAAGGATAATGATGATGCTGAAGGTTTGACGTGGGGCAGAGGGACTATAGCGCAAGCGGAACGCCCTCTACCGGGATATCGGGTCAGAGTGTCCCAGCCAATGGTATCGGAGACTGGAGTGACTGGCCCAGCGACCCACAGTGTGTGTGTGCTATCATAGGACAGCAACATGTAATATGTGCATCATTAGGCCCTGTGGCGGATCTCACGAACGCAGTTCAGCCGACTACGGGGCTTAGTTGACTAAAGTTACCATGTAAATGATGGGCGGAGTTAGCCGATTAAGCCCCGTAGCCGGCTAAACTGTGTTAAAAAAATAGGCCACTAACGCCATCTGCTTTCATGTGGATTCTGTTTAATTGAGTTTCTATGTTGCCTGTCCGATAGGGTATTAACCTGAGTGGCGGCCAGAAGCAACGGGTTAACCTCGCCCGGGCGGTGTACGCTGACACTGACATCTACCTCCTCGACGACCCCCTCTCAGCCGTCGACTCCCACGTCGGCAAACATATCTTCGACAGCGTGGTCGGCCCCAAAGGTGTCCTCAAGAACAAGGTAAGCCAGTGGTTGGCCCCAAAGGTGTCCTCGAGAACAAGGTAAGCCAGTTATCCCTCAGTTGTCTATTGCATGATAAATACGTGATGGCGACCGCGGGATTGGTTGGTTGGTTATTCAGAACTCTTTAGCCACTTTTGGTCATATCGCGTCAATGGGTGAAGGAAGGGAGCGTGGAGCCATGCCCCGTTGGTAAACCCCTACTCTTTACGAAGAAAGACATGGGATCTTTATCGTACGACCACACAGACATGGCCACAGCAGGGCTCGAACCACCGACCCACGTGCCGTTAGGCTCTCAGATGGCCAGAGCACTCAATGCGAGCGCTCTAACCCACTGAGCTATCGCGCCGGCCCCGAAATGTGCCGAGCATCCATCAAAGAAAAAAATGGTGACGTGGTTGCCATGGTGATGTTTCAGACCCGCATCCTGGTGACACACGGCATCAGCTTCCTGCCCCAGGTGGACACGATCATCGTGCTGGTGGACGGCAAGGTGACGGAGGCCGGCTCCTACAGGCAGCTCCTCAACGCCGGCAAGGCCTTCGCCGACTTCCTCAAGAACTACCTGGCCGAGGAGGAAGAGGAGGACTTGGAGGAACTCGACGACGAGAGTAGGTGTCTAGCGTACAGAGTAGGTGTCTAGCGACCAGAGTAGGTGTCTAACCACCAGAGTAGGTGTCTAACCACCAGAGTAGGTGTCTAGCCTACAAAGTAGGTGTCTGGCGACCAGAGTATGTGTCTAGCGTCCAGAGTAGGTGTCTAGCGACCAGAGTAGGTGTCTAACCACCAGAGTAGGTGTCTAGCCTACAGAGTAGGTGTCTAGCGAACAGAGAATGTGTCTAGCGACCAGAGTAGGTGTCTAGCGACCAGAGAAGGTGTCTAGCGTACAGAGTAGGTGTCTAGCCACCAGAGTAGGTGTCTAGCGACCAGAGTAGGTGTCTAGCGACCAGAGTAGGTGTCTAGCGACCAGAGTATGTGTCTAACGATCAGAGTAGGTGTCTAGCGACTGGAGTAGGTGTCTAACGACCAGAGGAGGTGTCTAGCGACCAGAGTAGGTGTCTAGCGACTGGAGTAGGTGTCTAACGACCAGAGTAGGTGTATAGCGACTGGAGTAGGTGTCTAGTGACCAGAGTAGGTATCTAGTGACCAGAGTAGGTGTCTAGCATACTGAATAGGTGTCTAACGACCAGAGTAGGTGTCTAGCGACCAGAGTAGGTGTCTAGCGACCAGAGTAGGTGTCTAGCGTACAGAGTAGGTGTCTAACGACAAGAGTAGGTGTCTAGCGACCGGAGTAGGTGTCTAGCGACCAGAGTAGGTGTCTAGTTACCCAAGTATGTGTAACTACCAGAGTAGGTGTCTAACGACCAGAGAAGGTGTCTAGCGACCAAAGTAGGTGTCTAACCACCAGAGTATGCGTCTAGCGACCAGAGTATGTGTCTAGCGACTGGAGTAGGTGTCTAGCGACTGGAGTAGGTGTCTAGCGTCTCATCTCGACCACGAAAGTAGGTGTCTAGTGTGTACAAGTGCATTAACTATATTATACTGGGGTTTGGCCACGTTGTTCACTGGTCATACAGGACCACCTCGGAACCACTCGAAAACACAGAACGCGAACTGCGCTTAAATTGCTTTTGTTCTGTAGTTACTTTTTCCCAAATACCTTGACATTAATGCATGACTGATTAAATGCCAGCCGTATATATGGAAAATATATGGACATAATGTTATCGTGAGAGTGCCATTTGATTTGTTGGCTTTGTTTTCAGCGAAATCTATCCGTGAAGAAATCATATCCTGCATCGGCGACGTCTGTTTCACCCGAGGAGGCCAGTCTGTAGACAAGTAAGACGCAATGTGTTATTAAGCAATGTAAAGATGGTCTGATAACTCTTTTGTGTCGAGAATTTAAAAGCGCCCTTTGAATTGTATAAATTAGGCGTGTGAATGTATCCCACAATGCATTGCTCTCCGTCACGGTAATTCATATTTATGATTGTCCTCATGCCTTATAGTTTAATGTCTGTACCAAAATCAGGGCGCATTCGATTTGCATGAACCAACGAGAAACCGAAACCAATTTTGAACCTAACGGGGAACCGAGACCAGTTTTGAAACCAGTTGCCACGGTTCACCCACTTGAAGGTGACCGCTTCGCGTGCTATGATGACAGCGTCCAGCATAGCGCGAGTTATTAAAGACAGTGACTTGGATCCCGACCATGTACCAGAGCAGTTTTGCCAGCAACATACCTATTTTATGTCTACAAGTCCTAATTATAACACAGATTTCTGAAAGATGGATTTAATTAATGACACAAATAGTTATGATGTAAATGGAACCAACAGTTCTGAGGAACCGAAAACGTCAAACGTGCTCTCTGGGTAGTTTTCACGGTTTTGACCAAACCAATTTCGGTTCTCCTCGTGTTCATTTTGGCTTTCATGTAAAGCGACCCCCCCCCCCCCCTGTATTTTCAGTTGATGTATAATCTAATTAAATCTACCTGTATCTTTGATTCCATTGGTGTTGATTGTTGTGTGACAGGGAGGTGGCCATGAGGAAGTCGGGAATGTTCGGCAAGTCCCGGAGCCCGAGTTCCAGCGACCACCCAGCGGGGGGGGCGCCCCAGCCCGCGGGGCATGCCGGGAAGGCAGATGAGCCGGCAGCTGAGTCGCCAGATGAGTCGCCAGCGGAGCGTGATGGGGGATGGGGCGGGGTCGGACGGGGGGCTGGATGGCGGCGGCCCGGGGCCTCGCCGGGGCCCCGCCCAGCGCCTCACCCGTCAGATCACCATCGCGGACGACGAGTGTCACCCGCCGGCCGCCCTGATGGGCAAGGTGCAGGAGACGGACCGCCTCATACAGACCGAGACGGCCGAGACGGGGCGGGTAGGTGGCTGGGTGGCTGGGTGGAGGGGGGGGTAGGTTGCTCGGTGGGGATGGTAGGTGGCTAGGTGGGGTTGGTAGGTGGCTGGGGGGGGGAGGTGGCTGGGTGGGGGTGGTAGGTGGCTGGGTGGCTGGGGGGGGGGGGGGGGCGGGAGTAGGTCTCTGGAGTTACCTCCGAGGCAGGGCGGGTAGGTGGCTGGGGATACCTCCGAGACGGGGCGGGTAGGTGGCTGGGGATACCTCCGAGACGAGGCGGGTAGGTGGCTGGGGATACCTCCGAGACGGGGCGGGTAGGTGGCTGGGGATACCCCCGAGACGGGGCGGGTAGGTGGCTGGGGATACCTCCGAGACGAGGCGGGTAGGTGGCTGGGGATACCCCCGAGGCAGGGCGGGTAGGTGGTTGGGGATACCTCCGAGACGGGGCGGGTAGGTGGCTGGGGGGGGGGAGGTTAGGTGGCTGGCGTGGGGGTGATAGATGGCTGGGTGGCTGGGGGGGGAGTAGGTCTCTGGGGATACCCCCGAGACGAGGCGGGTAGGTGGCCGGGGATACCCCCGAGGCAGGGCGGGTAGGTGGTTGAGGATAACCCAGCACCGGACGGGTAGGTGGCTGGGGGGGGGGGGGGGTTAGGTGGCTGGGTGGCTGGGGGGGGAGTAGGTCTCTGGGGTTACCCCCGAGACGGGGCGGGTAGGTGGCTGGGGATACCCCCGAGACGGGGCGGGTAGGTGGCTGGGGATACCCCCGAGACGGGGCGGGTAGGTGGCTGGGGGATACCCTCGAGAC
>OZ025251.1:4403212-4448503 GCA_964019135.1 Arenicola marina
GTGAGTGCCCCACCCCACCCCACCCCACCCCATCCCACCCCTCCTTCTCAGCCTCCCCACCCCTCCCTCCCGTGGCTACCCAGGGGTCTACGGCATCCTGGGCCTGGCGCAAGGTGAGTGCCTCACCCCACCCCACATCACCCCATCCCACCCCTCCCTCTCAGCCTCCCCACCCCTCCCTCCCGTGGCTACCCAGGGGTCTACGGCATCCTGGGCCTGGCGCAAGGTGAGTGCCCCACCCCACCCCTCCCACCCCATCCCACCCCTCCCTCTCAGCCTCCCCACCCCTCCCTCCCGTGGCTACCCAGGGGTCTACGGCATCCTGGGCCTGGCGCAAGGTTAGTGCCCCACCCCACCCCACCCCACCCCACCCCTCCGGACTTAAGAACTGTTATATTCTAATATATATTGGGAAGATACCTTAAGGAGATTTATAGGAGAGATAGCTAAAACAGGAAGTGCGTCATAATAATAATGAATGTCATCGCAAATGTTCAAATGTTGCCTTGTGCTGTCTATGTTTAAATAAAGAAATAAACAACAACAGCCCCAACACGAAATCACGTGACGTCATTGTTTCCCCGGGCGACAGGAGTGAGCATCATGTGCGCGTCGTTTGCCTTCGCGTCTGGCCGCGTGGAGGCTGCCCGTCGCCTCCACCTCGGGATGCTCAGCAACATCCTGCGCTCGCCGCTCCACTTCTTCGACACGACGCCCATGGGGCGGATCACCAACCGCTTCTCCAAGGACATCGACATGATCGATATGGTCATCCCGGCTACGCTGTCCGCCTTCCTCCAGACCTTCCTCTCCAGCTTCTCCTCTCTCATCGTCATCATCATCAGCACGCCCATCTTCCTGGCCGTCCTCCTACCGCTGGCCATCATCTACTACCTGATCCAGGTGAGTCCCCCGTCCTCCTGCCGCTGGCCATCATCTACTACCTGATCCAGGTGAGTCCCCCGTCCTCCTGCCGCTGGCCATCATCTACTACCTGATCCAGGTGAGTCCCCCGTCCTCCTGCCGCTGGCCATCATCTACTACCTGATCCAGGTGAGTCCCCCGTCCTCCTACCGCTGGCCATCATCTACTACCTGATCCAGGTGAGTCCCCCGTCCTCCTACCGCTGGCCATCATCTACTACCTGATCCAGGTGAGTCCCCCGTCCTCCTGCCGCTGGCCATCATCTACTACCTGATCCAGGTGAGTCCCCCGTCCTCCTACCGCTGTCCATCATCTACTACCTGATCCAGGTGAGTCCCCCGTCCTCCTACCGCTGGCCATCATCTACTACCTGATCCAGGTGAGTCCCCCGTCCTCCTGCCGCTGGCCATCATCTACTACCTGATCCAGGTGAGTCCTCCGTCCACCTGCCGCTGGCCATCACCTACTACCTGATCCAGGTGAGTCCGCCGTCCTCCTGCCGCTGGCCATCATCTACTACCTGATCCAGGTGAGTCCCCCGTCCTCCTGCCGCTGGCCATCATCTACTACCTGATCCAGGTGAGTCCCCCGTCCTCCTGCCGCTGGCCATCATCTATTACCTGATCCAGGTGAGTCGCCCGTCCTCCTGCCGCTGGCCATCATCTACTACCTGATCCAGGTGAGTCCCCCGTCCTCCTGCCGCTGGCCATCATCTACTACCTGATCCAGGTGAGTCCCCCGTCCTCCTGCCGCTGGCCATCATCTACTACCTGATCCAGGTGAGTCCCCCGTCCTCCTGCCGCTGGCCATCATCTACTACCTGATCGAGGTGAGTCCCCCGTCCTCCTGCCGCTGGCCATCATCTACTACCTGATCCAGGTGAGTCCCCCGTCCTCCTGCCGCTGGCCATCATCTACTACCTGATCCAGGTGAGTCCCCCGTCCTCCTGCCGCTGGCCATCATCTACTACCTGATCCAGGTGAGTCCCCCGTCCTCCTGCCGCTGGCCATCATCTACTACCTGATCCAGGTGAGTCCCCCGTCCTCCTGCCGCTGGCCATCATCTACTACCTGATCCAGGTGAGTCCCCCGTCCTCCTGCCGCTGGCCATCATCTACTACCTGATCCAGGTGAGTCCCCCGTCCTCCTGCCGCTGGCCATCATCTACTACCTGATCCAGGTGAGTCCCCCGTCCTCCTGCCGCTGGCCATCATCTACTACCTGATCCAGGTGAGTCTCCCGTCCTCCTGCCGCTGGCCATCATCTACTACCTGATCCAGGTGAGTCCCCCGTCCTCCTGCCGCTGGCCATCATCTACTACCTGATCCAGGTGAGTCCCCCGTCCTCCTGCCGCTGGCCATCATCTACTACCTGATCCAGGTGAGTCCCCCGTCCTCCTGCCGCTGGCCATCATCTACTACCTGATCCAGGTGAGTCCCCCGTCCTCCTGCCGCTGGCCATCATCTACTACCTGATCCAGGTGAGTCCCCCGTCCTCCTGCCGCTGGCCATCATCTACTACCTGATCCAGGTGAGTCTCCCGTCCTCCTGCCGCTGGCCATCATCTACTACCTGATCCAGGTGAGTCCCCCGTCCTCCTGCCGCTGGCCATCATCTACTACCTGATCCAGGTGAGTCTCCCGTCCTCCTGCCGCTGGCCATCATCTACTACCTGATCCAGGTGAGTCTCCCGTCCTCCTGCCGCTGGCCATCATCTACTACCTGATCCAGGTGAGTCCCCCGTCCTCCTGCCGCTGGCCATCATCTACTACCTGATCCAGGTGAGTCTCCCGTCCTCCTGCCGCTGACCATCATCTACTACCTGATCCAGGTGAGTCGCCCGTCCTCCTGCCGCTGGCCATCATCTACTACCTGATCCAGGTGAGTCGCTCGTCCTCCTGCCGCTGGCCATCATCTACTACCTGATCCAGGTGAGTCCCCCGTCCTCCTGCCGCTGGCCATCATCTACTACCTGATCCAGGTGAGTCCCCCGTCTTCCTGCCGCCGGCCATCATCTACTACCTGATCCAGGTGAGTCCCCCGTCCTCCTGCCGCTGGCCATCATCTACTACCTGATCAAGGTGAGTCCCCCGTCCTCCTGCCGCTGGCCATCATCTACTACCTGATCCAGGTCAGTCCCCCGTCCTCCTGCCGCCGGCCATCATCTACTACCTGATCCAGGTGAGTCCCCCGTCTTCCTGCCGCCGGCCATCATCTACTACCTGATCCAGGTGAGTCCCCCGTCCTCCTGCCGCTGGCCATCATCTACTACCTGATCCAGGTGAGTCCCCCGTCCTCCTGCCGCTGGCCATCATCCACTACCTGATCCAGGTGAGTCCCCCGTCCTCCTGCCGCTGGCCATCATCTACTACCTGATCCAGGTGAGTCTCCCGCCCTCCTGCCGCTGGCCATCATCCACTACCTGATCCAGGTGAGTCCCCCGTCCTCCTGCCGCTGGCCATCATCTACTACCTGATCCAGGTGAGTCCCCCGTCCTCCTGCCGCTGGCCATCATCTACTACCTGATCCAGGTGAGTCCCCCGTCCTCCTGCCGCTGGCCATCATCTACTACCTGATCCCGATGAGTCCCCCGTCCTCCTGCCGCTGGCCATCATCTACTACCTGATCCAGGTGAGTCCCCCGTCCTCCTGCCGCTGGCCATCATCTACTACCTGATCCAGGTGAGTCCCCCGTCCTCCTGCCGCTGGCCAGCATCTACTACCTGATCCAGGTGAGTCCCCCGTCCTCCTGCCGCTGGCCATCATCTACTACCTGATCCAGGTGAGTCCCCCGTCCTCCTGCCGCTGGCCATCATCTACTACCTGATCCAGGTGAGTCCCCCGTCCTCCTGCCGCTGGCCATCATCTACTACCTGATCCCGATGAGTCCCCCGTCCTCCTGCCGCTGGCCATCATCTACTACCTGATCCAGGTGAGTCCCCCGTCCTCCTGCCGCTGGCCATCATCTACTACCTGATCCAGGTGAGTCCCCCGTCCTCCTGCCGCTGGCCATCATCTACTACCTGATCCCGATGAGTCCCCCGTCCTCCTGCCGCTGGCCATCATCTACTACCTGATCCAGGTGAGTCCCCCGTCCTCCTGCCGCTGGCCATCATCTACTACCTGATCCAGGTGAGTCCCCCGTCCTCCTGCCGCTGGCCAGCATCTACTACCTGATCCAGGTGAGTCCCCCGTCCTCCTGCCGCTGGCCATCATCTACTACCTGATCCAGGTGAGTCCCCCGTCCTCCTGCCGCTGGCCATCATCTACTACCTGATCCAGGTGAGTCCCCCGTCCTCCTGCCGCTGGCCATCATCTACTACCTGATCCCGATGAGTCCCCCGTCCTCCTGCCGCTGGCCATCATCTACTACCTGATCCAGGTGAGTCCCCCGTCCTCCTGCCGCTGGCCATCATCTACTACCTGATCCAGGTGAGTCCCCCGTCCTCCTGCCGCTGGCCATCATCTACTACCTGATCCAGGTGAGTCCCCCGTCCTCCTGCCGCTGGCCATCATCTACTACCTGATCCAGGTGAGTCCCCCGTCCTCCTGCCGCTGGCCATCATCTACTACCTGATCCAGGTGAGTCTCCCGTCCTCCTGCCGCTGGCCATCATCTACTACCTGATCCAGGTGAGTCCCCCGTCCTCCTGCCGCTGGCCATCATCTACTACCTGATCCAGGTGAGTCCCCCGTCCTCCTGCCGCTGGCCATCATCTACTACCTGATCCAGGTGAGTCTCCCGTCCTCCTGCCGCTGGCCATCATCTACTACCTGATCCAGGTGAGTCCCCCGCCCTCAGAGTCCCGAAGAGAAGGTCATTAGCTGCATACATACCCCCGCCACGGTCTGCGCCACCCTGCCGACCCTCACGGCGACGTTTTTTTGGGGACTGTACTTCAGAAAACAGGTCGACCTAAAGCGCGCATGCGCTGAGGCGGGGTCCAGTGACGAGGGGGTTTACTCACGCCTTCCACTTACTACAGTAATCCATATCGTTGGCTCTTGCATCGAAGGCGGACCGTATTGGTTTGCCTCGGCTTTGATATACAAAATATCCTTTACGTGACTCCCATATACGCCCCATGATGTGTTGCTACGCGTTGCCATGACCCGTTGCTATGCGTTACCTTGGCAGCGGTTTTACGTGGCGTCGTCGCGGCAGCTGAAGCGCCTGGAGTCCGTGAGCCGCTCGCCCATCTACTCCCACTTCGGGGAGACCATCCAGGGCGCAGTCACCATCAGGGCCTACAAACTACAGGACAAGTTCATCCTGGACTCCGAGAGGAAAGTGGACGACAATCAGATGTGTTACTACCCAAACATCGTCTCCAACAGGTAAGCCACGAGCTCTCCTGGATACAGTGCCCCAGGCCGGTCAACTGTAGAAGTAGAAATCTTTGCTTGTTTTATCTGTGGAATTTGTTGGGGCGCTAGTTTGAGGTTAACTTTTTTTTTTTTAATTTTTTTTTTTATTTCCATAATGATGTTACAGTACAAAAGTAATATATTTCAGATCCATAATAGGAGCATAACATTACAGTACATTGCTTGGTACACCAAAGACCACGTTTTTACCACAATGAAAGCACTTAATCATCTCTAAATATTCATTAAATTACACACAATGGGTTACCATTTGTTCTTAAATATAATAAAAGACAAAGAAGGTTTTTGTTCTACCGCGGATTTTTCCACAGCATAGTAATACTTAACACTATTGATGGCACTTTGATAATTTGAAATTAAGGTTAACTTTTGGTATGGTATGACACAGGGGGCGTCCTGGCATAGTAGTTAGCGGGCTAGACCGCAGATCAATGGGTCCTGGGTTCGAATCCCGGCCTAGGCACCTAATTTAGGGCATGTTTTATCCATTCATCCTTCGTCGTCCCGGGAGGTTCCGTGGCCCTGTTTAGCTCGTGTGTACACAAAAACGGCTTAAAACACTAAGTCAATTAAATCTTATGACAATAAAATGTGGTGTATTATGGCACTTACGAGTCTTACGAGACTAACAAATCGTCCCTTATGACTAACATGTGGACCCTTATGACTAACACGTGGTCCCTTATGACTAACATGTGGTCCCTTATGACTAACATGTGGTCCCTTATGACTAACATGTGGACCCTTATGACTAACATGTGGTCCCTTATGACTAACATGTGGTCCCTTATGACTAACATGTGGTCCCTTATGACTAACATGTGGACCCTTATGACTAACATGTGGTCCCTTATGACTAACATGTGGTCCCTTATGACTAACATGTGGTCCCTTATGACTAACATGTGGTCCCTTATGACTAACATGTGGTCCCTTATGACTAACATGTGGTCCCTTATGACTAACATGTGGTCCCTTATGACTAACATGTGGACCCTTATGACTAACATGTGGACCCTTATGACTAACAAATCGTCCCTTATGACTAACATGTGGTCCCTTATGACTAACATGTGGACCCTTATGACTAACATGTGGTCCCTTATGACTAACATGTGGACCCTTATGACTAACACGTGGTCCCTTATGACTAACATGTGGACCCTTATGACTAACATGTGGTCCCTTATGACTAACATGTGGACCCTTATGACTAACATGTGGTCCCTTATGACTAACATGTGGTCCCTTATGACTAACATGTGGTCCCTTATGACTAACATGTGGACCCTTATGACTAACATGTGGTCCCTTATGACTAACATGTGGTCCCTTATGACTAACATGTGGTCCCTTATGACTAACATGTGGTCCCTTATGACTAACATGTGGACCCTTATGACTAACATGTGGTCCCTTATGACTAACAAATCGTCCCTTATGACTAACATGTGGTCCCTTATGACTAACATGTGGTCCCTTATGACTAACATGTGGTCCCTTATGACTAACATGTGGACCCTTATGACTAACATGTGGACCCTTATGACTAACAAATCGTCCCTTATGACTAACATGTGGTCCCTTATGACTAACATGTGGACCCTTATGACTAACATGTGGTCCCTTATGACTAACATGTGGACCCTTATGACTAACACGTGGTCCCTTATGACTAACATGTGGACCCTTATGACTAACATGTGGTCCCTTATGACTAACATGTGGACCCTTATGACTAACATGTGGTCCCTTATGACTAACATGTGGTCCCTTATGACTAACATGTGGTCCCTTATGACTAACATGTGGACCCTTATGACTAACATGTGGTCCCTTATGACTAACATGTGGTCCCTTATGACTAACATGTGGTCCCTTATGACTAACATGTGGTCCCTTATGACTAACATGTGGACCCTTATGACTAACATGTGGTCCCTTATGACTAACATGTGGACCCTTATGACTAACATGTGGACCATTATGGCAATAATATGCTTCATCGTCTTGGGAGGTTCCGTGGCCCTGTTTAGCCCTTGTGTACACCAAAGTGGCTTAAAGCACCGATTCCTTTGATTTATGATTGGCAGGTGGCTGGCGGTGCGACTGGAGTTCGTCGGTAATTGTATCGTGCTGTTTGCCGCCCTCTTCGCTGTCATCGGCGCCACGACCGGCACTGTGGATATAGGCACAGTCGGCCTGTCCATCAGCTACGCCATGACGGTAATTACCCACCCCTCCACCCTCTCTGTCCTGTCTGTTAGCTACGCCATGACGGTAAGGACCCACGCCTCCACCCTCTCTGTCCTGTCTGTTAGCTACGCCATGACGGTAGGCACCCACCCCTCCACCCTCTCTGTCCTGTCTGTTAGCTACGCCATGACGGTAGGCACCCACGCCTCCACCCTCTCTGTCCTGTCTGTTAGCTACGCCATGACGGTAGGCACCCACCCCTCCACCCTCTCTGTCCTGTCTGTTAGCTACGCCATGACGGTAGGCACCCACCCCTCCACCCTCTCTGTCCTGTCCATCAGCTACGCCATGACGGTAAGGACCCAGGCCTCCACCCTCTCTGTCCTGTCTGTTAGCTACGCCATGACGGTAGGCACCCACCCCTCCACCCTCTCTGTCCTGTCTGTTAGCTACGCCATGACGGTAAGCATCCACCCCTCCACCCTCCTGGTCCTGTCTGCTAGCTACGCCATGACGGTAAGCACCCACCCCTCCACCCTCCTGGTCCTGTCTGTTAGCTACGCCATGACGGTAGGCACCCACCCCTCCACCCTCCTGGTCCTGTCTGCTAGCTACGCCATGACGGTAGGCAACCACCCCTCCACCTTCTCTGTCCTGTCTGTTAGCTACGCCATTACGGTAAGGACCCACCCCTCCACCCTCTCTGTCCTGTCTGTTAGCTACGCCATGACGGTAAGGACCCACGCCTCCACCCTCTCTGTCCTGTCTGTTAGCTACGCCATGACGGTAAGGACCCACCCCTCCACCCTCTCTGTCCTGTCCATCAGCTACGCCATGACGGTAAGGACCCACGCCTCCACCCTCTCTGTCCTGTCTGCTAACTACGCCATGACGGTAAGGACCCACGCCTCCACCCTTTCTGTCCTGTCTGTTAGCTACGCCATGACGGTAAGCACCCACCCCTCCACCCTCTCTGTCCTGTCTGCTAGCTACGCCATGACGGTAGGCACCCACCCCTCCACCCTCTCTGTCCTGTCTGCTAGCTACGCCATGACGGTAGGCACCCACCCCTCCACCCTCTCTGTCCTGTCTGTTAGCTACGCCATGACGGTAGGCACCCACCCCTCCACCCTCTCTGTCCTGTCTCTTAGCTACGCCATGACGGTAAGGAACCGCCGCTCCACCCTCTCTGTCCTGTCTGCTAGCCTCGCCTTGACGGTAGGCACCCACCCCTCCACCCTCCTGGTCCTGTCTGCTAGCTACGCCATGACGGTAAGCACCCACCCCTCCACCCTCCTGGTCCTGTCTGTTAGCTACGCCATGACGGTAGGCACCCACCCCTCCACCCTCCTGGTCCTGTCTGTTAGCTACGCCATGACGGTAAGGACCCACCCCTCCACCCTCTCTGTCCTGTCCATCAGCTACGCCATGACGGTAAGCACCCACCCCTCCACCCTCTCTGTCCTGTCCATCAGCTACGCCATGACGGTAAGGACCCACCCCTCCACCCTCTCTGTCCTGTCTGTTAGCTACGCCATGACGGTAAGGACCCACGCCTCCACCCTCTCTGTCCTGTCTGTTAGCTACGCCATGACGGTAGGCACCCACCCCTCCACCCTCTCTGTCCTGTCTGTTAGCTACGCCATGACGGTAGGCACCCACCCCTCCACCCTCTCTGTCCTGTCCATCAGCTACGCCATGACGGTAAGGACCCAGGCCTCCACCCTCTCTGTCCTGTCTGTTAGCTACGCCATGACGGTAGGCACCCACCCCTCCACCCTCTCTGTCCTGTCTGTTAGCTACGCCATGACGGTAAGCATCCACCCCTCCACCCTCCTGGTCCTGTCTGCTAGCTACGCCATGACGGTAAGCACCCACCCCTCCACCCTCCTGGTCCTGTCTGTTAGCTACGCCATGACGGTAGGCACCCACCCCTCCACCCTCCTGGTCCTGTCTGCTAGCTACGCCATGACGGTAGGCAACCACCCCTCCACCTTCTCTGTCCTGTCTGTTAGCTACGCCATTACGGTAAGGACCCACCCCTCCACCCTCTCTGTCCTGTCTGTTAGCTACGCCATGACGGTAAGGACCCACGCCTCCACCCTCTCTGTCCTGTCTGTTAGCTACGCCATGACGGTAAGGACCCACCCCTCCACCCTCTCTGTCCTGTCCATCAGCTACGCCATGACGGTAAGGACCCACGCCTCCACCCTCTCTGTCCTGTCTGCTAACTACGCCATGACGGTAAGGACCCACGCCTCCACCCTTTCTGTCCTGTCTGTTAGCTACGCCATGACGGTAAGCACCCACCCCTCCACCCTCTCTGTCCTGTCTGCTAGCTACGCCATGACGGTAGGCACCCACCCCTCCACCCTCTCTGTCCTGTCTGCTAGCTACGCCATGACGGTAGGCACCCACCCTCCACCCTCTCTGTCCTGTCTGTTAGCTACGCCATGACGGTAGGCACCCACCCCTCCACCCTCTCTGTCCTGTCTCTTAGCTACGCCATGACGGTAAGGAACCGCCGCTCCACCCTCTCTGTCCTGTCTGCTAGCCTCGCCTTGACGGTAGGCACCCACCCCTCCACCCTCTTGGTCCTGTCTGTTAGCCTCGCCTTGACGTGCAGCACTTTGAACTGGGTGTTCTGGCTTGTATTGTTTCCTATAGAAATAATTAATTATTTCACTAATTAGTTTAATGCATGTTATGGCTATTGCACGAGGAACAACGCGTCCGAACGAAGATATATCTAGCGAATTATAGAAAAATATGACCTGAAGGAGGGTCTGGAGGAAGGCGAATAGCGTGGCCGTTGTGACCCTGTCGCTCATGCCTTGGTATCTGTCTTGCCCGCCATTGTTAAGCCGCGACTGTCTTTCTTGCAGATTACCAGCACGCTGAACATGATGGTACGCATGACGTCAGAGCTGGAAACCAACATCGTGGCGGTGGAGCGAGTGAAGGAGTACTCGGAGACACCCACCGAGGTAGGGTAACCCCTAGTGTAACTATAACTATAGCAACGCATGTAACCATGGCAACGTACGCTTTCAGACACTCCACATTCCCTTTATTCTTTACTAGATTGTGTGTGAGGTGCGCGGAGAGCCTCCCTGGTGTAGCGATTAGCAGATCAATAGGCCTGGGTTCGAACCGGGGCCCAGGCACATGATTCTTCCTCGTGTTGAAAGGTTCTAGGCCCAATTTAGCCCTTGTGTGCACAAAGGCCGCCTAAAACACTGAACTTCATTTCACTAGTTACTGGTGAATTCGAACTTTAAACAAATATATTTGTAGTGCTGCGATAACTGTCCCGTGCGAAATAATTGCACCAAAAGTTACCTGTGCCAATAGGTGTCACAACGTGGCCTAGTTGGCAGTTCGTTTGGCTATTGTCGATTGTGCTCTGTGCGGGATAAAGATCTCCTCTCTTTCTTCGCAAACAGTAGGGGGTTACTACCCGAGAGAGGCAGCCCGTATGATATTGTTTGCGATGAACATTTATGTATTTCTTGAACCTATCCCCAGCCACCTGAGGTTTTCTGCTGCTCTGTATACCAGTTGAGCCGATAACAAAGATAAAATTGCCCATGTGCTGATTGATGTTATCCGTCCCCCCCCCCCCCCCCCGGCTCCAGGCTGATTGGATTAACGAGGACAACCGCCCCAGTCCGGAGTGGCCGGACTCTGGTCACGTGACTATGGAGGACTACTGCACGCGGTACCGGCCAGGGCTCGACCTGGTCCTCAAGGGCATCTCCTGCGATGTCAAGGGCGGCGAGACCGTTGGCATTGTGGGAAGGACGGGGGCTGGCAAGTCGTCCTTGACCTTGGCTCTCTTCCGGATCATCGAGCCGGCCGGAGGAAGGATAACCATTGACGGGATCAACATTATGGATATCGGACTGCATGACCTTCGCTCCAAGCTGACTATTATCCCGCAGGTAACGAACACAAAGACACGTTGAACTAATATATCACCCATTCACCATCTATACAGTCAAGCAATATAGTCAACGTAAAAAGAACTATAAAAGAGAAAGGGGCTAGAGCTTATTTGACATCTGGATAACTATTACAATACCTAATACAACAAGACAATATCTAATACAATAACTCTATCTAGTACAATAAGTCAATATCTAATACAATAAGTCAATATCTAATACAATATGTCAATATCTAAGACAATATCTAATACAATAAGTCAATATCTAATACAATAACTATCTAATACAATAAGCCAATATCTAATACAATAAGTCAATATCTAATACAATAACTATCTAATACAATAAGTCAATATCTAATACAATAAGTCAATATCTAATACAATAACTATCTAATACAATAAGTCAATATCTAATACAATAAGTCAATATCTAATACAATAACTATCTAATACAATAAGTCAATATCTAATACAATAACTATCTAATACGATAAGTCAATATCTAATACAATAACTATCTAATACGATAAGTCAATATCTAATACAATAACTATCTAATACAATAAGTCAATATCTAATACAATAACTATCTAATACAATAAGTCAATATCTAATACAATAACTATCTAATACAATAAGTCAATATCTAATACAATAACTATCTAATACAATAAGTCGATATCTAATACAATAACTATCTAATACAATAAGTTAATATCTAATACAATAAGTCAATATCTAATACAATAAGTCAATATCTAATACAATAAGTCAATATCTAATACAATAACTATCTAATACAATAAGTCAATATCTAATACAATAACTATCTAATACTATAAGTCAATATCTAATACAATAAGTCATTATCTAATACAATATGTCAATATCTAATACAATAAGTCAATATCTAATACAATAAGTCAATATCTAATACAATAACTATCTAATACAATAAGTCAATATCTAATACAATAAGTCAATATCTAATACAATAAGTCAATATCTAATACACTAACTATCTAATACAATAAGTCAATATCTAATACAATAACTATCTAATACAATAAGTCAATATCTAATACAATAACTATCTAATACAATAAGTCAATATCTAATACAATAACTATCTAATACAATAAGTCAATATCTAATACAATAAGTCAATATCTAATACAATAACTATCTAATACAATAAGTCAATATCTAATACAATAACTATCTAATACAATAAGTCAATATCTAATACAATAAGTCAATATCTAATACAATAACTATCTAATACAATAAATCAATATCTAATACAATAAGTCAATATCTAATACAATAAGTCAACATCTAATACAATAAGTCAATATCTAATACAATAACTATCTAATACTATAAGTCAATATCTAATACAATAAGTCAATATCTAATACAATAAGTAAATATCTAATACAATAAGTCAATATCTAATACAATAAGTCAATATCTAATACAATAACTATCTAATACAATAAGTCAATATCTAATACAATAACTATCTAATACAATAAGTCAATATCTAATACAATAAGTCAATATCTAATACAATAAGTCAATATCTAATACAATAACTATCTAATACGATAAGTCAATATCTAATACAATAACTATCTAATACAATAAGTCAATATCTAATACAATAACTATCTAATACAATAAGTCAATATCTAATACAATAACTATCTAATACAATAAGTCAATATCTAATACAATAACTCTATCTAGTACAATAAGTCAATATCTAATACAATAAGTCAATATCTAAGACAATATCTAATACAATAAGTCAATATCTAATACAATAACTATCTAATACAATAAGCCAATATCTAATACAATAAGTCAATATCTAATACAATAACTATCTAATACAATAAGTCAATATCTAATACAATAAGTCAATATCTAATACAATAACTATCTAATACAATAAGTCAATATCTAATACAATAAGTCAATATCTAATACAATAACTATCTAATACAATAAGTCAATATCTAATACAATAAGTCAATATCTAATACAATAACTATCTAATACGATAAGTCAATATCTAATACAATAACTATCTAATACGATAAGTCAATATCTAATACAATAACTATCTAATACGATAAGTCAATATCTAATACAATAACTATCTAATACAATAAGTCAATATCTAATACAATAACTATCTAATACAATAAGTCAATATCTAATACAATAACTATCTAATACAATAAGTCGATATCTAATACAATAACTATCTAATACAATAAGTTAATATCTAATACAATAAGTCAATATCTAATACAATAAGTCAATATCTAATACAATAAGTCAATATCTAATACAATAACTATCTAATACAATAAGTCAATATCTAATACAATAACTATCTAATACTATAAGTCAATATCTAATACAATAAGTCATTATCTAATACAATATGTCAATATCTAATACAATAAGTCAATATCTAATACAATAAGTCAATATCTAATACAATAACTATCTAATACAATAAGTCAATATCTAATACAATAAGTCAATATCTAATACAATAAGTCAATATCTAATACACTAACTATCTAATACAATAAGTCAATATCTAATACAATAACTATCTAATACAATAAGTCAATATCTAATACAATAACTATCTAATACAATAAGTCAATATCTAATACAATAACTATCTAATGCAATAAGTCAATATCTAATACAATAAGTCAATATCTAATACAATAACTATCTAATACAATAAGTCAATATCTAATACAATAACTATCTAATACAATAAGTCAATATCTAATACAATAAGTCAATATCTAATACAATAACTATCTAATACAATAAATCAATATCTAATACAATAAGTCAATATCTAATACAATAAGTCAACATCTAATACAATAAGTCAATATCTAATACAATAACTATCTAATACTATAAGTCAATATCTAATACAATAAGTCAATATCTAATACAATAAGTAAATATCTAATACAATAAGTCAATATCTAATACAATAAGTCAATATCTAATACAATAACTATCTAATACAATAAGTCAATATCTAATACAATAAGTCAATATCTAATACAATAACTATCTAATACAATAAGTCAATATCTAATACAATAACTATCTAATACGATAAGTCAATATCTAATACAATAACTATCTAATACAATAAGTCAATATCTAATACAATAACTATCTAATACAATAAGTCAATATCTAATACAATAACTATCTAATACAATAAGTCAATATCTAATACAATAAGTCAATATCTAATACTATACGTCAATATCTAATACTATAAGTCAATATCTAATACAATAAGTCAATATCTAATACAACAAGTCAATATCTAATACAATAAGTCAATATCTAATACTATAAGTCAATATCTAATACTATAAGTCAATATCTAATACAATAAGTCAATATCTAATACAATAAGTCAATATCTAATACTATACGTCAATATCTAATACTATAAGTCAATATCTAATACTATAAGTCAATATCTAATACAATAAGTCAATATCTAATACTATAAGTCAATATCTAATACAATAAGTCAATATCTAATACAATAAGTCAATATCTAATACAATAAGTCAATATCTAATACTATAAGTCAATATCTAATACTATAAGTCAATATCTAATACTATAAGTCAATATCTAATACAATAAGTCAATATCTAATACTATAAGTCAATATCTAATACAATAAGTCAATATCTAATAACCCCCTTGTACAGCGCCTTTTTTGGCCAAACACGTGGACATTCTTATCACACTCAACTACACAGTTCAGCTTCAACTTAATATGCGACACCTCTTTCTAACCCTAGATAACCCTATACATATAAATGTACATATATATATTAGTTTAACTGTATTCACGCAAATTTATCATTCAGTTCAAGCTTCCTTTGCCAATCCATATGTATACATAGGTATAGATGGGTGTGTAGGGCTCTTGTTGACATACACGTGACACTGCTTGGCTGTTGTGTATTCCAGGACCCTGTGTTGTTTTCCGGCTCGCTCCGGATGAACCTGGATCCCTTCGATAAGTACACGGACAGCGAGGTGTGGGGAGCGCTCCAGAACGCCCATCTGAAGGACTTCATCGCGTCCCTGCCGGAGGGACTGGCTTTCATGTGCTCCGAGGGCGGCGAGAACCTCAGGTCGGTGGCCGCCACTCCTCACGTCTGACTGGGACAGTACTTACCATGATGGACCTAGTTTATTGTTTGCCTATTTTAGCAATAGAGAACGTTGGACGAGCGGGGCCGGGCCGCACCACTTTGGCGTGAAGGGATTCATGAGTTAAGAAGCAGGCGCGTTCATACGATAGTCGCTATAAAAGCCGGCTAGCTCAGTCGATGGGACGGCGGACTGCTCGTTGTCGGTCACTGCGTTTAATTCCCGATGAGGCACGTTTGCATGTACTGATGGCATAAACCTGTAGGCCGAAAATGTGGTCTTCCCAATGCTAGTCACTTTTGGAAGAAACGGTGATCAGTTATGCCAAGACAAATGGAAATATTAGCCCTGGAGGCCCCGCCGATGCGCTTGATTATATCTTGTTCAATAGTAACTCGTGTACACAGTGTATAAGATCCTCATTTACACCGTGTACACAGTGTATAAGAACCTCATTTACACCGTGTACACAGTGTATAAGATCCTCATTTACACCGTGTACACAGTGTATAAGATCCTCATTTACACCGTGTACAGTGTATAAGATCCTCATTTACACCGTGTACACAGTGTATAAGATCCTCATTTACACCGTGTACAAGTGTATAAGATCCTCATATACACCGTGTACAAGTGTATAAGATCCTCATTTACACCGTGTACACAGTGTATAAGATCCTCATTTACACCGTGTACACAGTGTATAAGATCCTCATTTATACCGTGTACAGTGTATAAGATCCTCATTTACACCGTGTACACAGTGTATAAGATCCTCATTTACACCGTGTACACAGTGTATAAGATCCTCATATGCACCGTGTACACAGTGTATAAGATCCTTTTTACACCGTGTAAAAGTGTGTAAGATCCTCATTTACACCGTGTACACAGTGTATAAGATCCTCATTTACACCGTGTACATAGTGTATAAGATCCTCATTTACACCGTGTACAAGTGTATAAGATCCTCATTTACACCGTGTACACAGTGTATAAGATCCTCATTTACACCGTGTACACAGTGTATAAGATCCTCATTTACACCGTGTACATAGTGTATAAGATCCTCATTTACACCGTGTACAAGTGTATAAGATCCTCATTTACACCGTGTACACAGTGTATAAGATCCTCATTTACACCTTGTACACAGTGTATAAGATCCTCATTTACACCGTGTACACAGTGTATAAGATCCTCATTTACACCGTGTACACAGTGTATAAGATCCTTATTTACACCGTGTACGGAGTGGCCATCCATGCTCACGATATTACTTGTACAACTCTGGTGTCTGTTCGCGTTACAGCGTTGGTCAGCGGCAGTTGGTCTGCCTCGCCAGAGCCCTCCTGAGGAAAACCAAGGTGCTCATCCTGGACGAGGCCACGGCGGCAGTGGACCTCGAGACAGACGACCTGATCCAAGCCACCATCCGCACGGAGTTTGCCGACTGCACAGTACTCACCATCGCCCACCGCCTCAACACCATCATGGATTACGACAGGTAATATGCCTATTATCGCCCACCGCCTCAACACCATCATGGATTACGACAGGTAATATGCCTATTATCGCCCACCGCCTCAACACCATCATGGATCACGACAGGTAATATGCCTGTTATCGCCCACCGCCTCAACACCATCATGAATCACGACAGGTATTATGCCTGTTATCGCCCACCGCCTCAACACCATCATGGATTACGACAGGTAAGCTATATGTAATATGCTTATTATCGCCCACTGCCTCAGCACCATCATGGATTACGACAGGTAAACTATGTGTAATATGCTTTTTATCGCTCACCGCCTCAACACAATCATGCATTACGACAGGTAATCTATGTGTAATATGCCTATTATCGCCCACCGCCTCAACACCATCATGGATAGATTCTGTCCGTTTGTCCATATGGTTTGTTTAGCGGCGTTAGTTTCTGTCCTTTTGTTTGTATGGTTTGTTTTGACGCGTTAGGTTCCGTCCGTTTGGCCATCCGGTTTGTTTAGCCGCGTTAGATTCCGTCCGTTTGTCCATGTGGTTTGTTTAGCAGCGTTAGATTATGTTCCTTCGTTTGGTTTGTTTTGCCGCGTTAGGTTTTTTTTGCCGCGTCCGTTTGTCCATATGGTTTGCTTAGCTGCGTTAGTTCCTGTCCCTTTGTCCGTATGGTTTGTTTAGCCGCGTTAGTTCCTGTCCCTTTGTTCGTATGGTTTGTTTAGCCGCGTTAGTTCCTGTCCCTTTGTCCGTATGGTTTGTTTAGCCGCGTTAGTTCCTGTCCCTTTGTTCGTATGGTTTGTTTAGCCGCGTTAGTTCCTGTCCCTTTGTCCGTATGGTTTGTTTAGCCGCGTTAGTTCCTGTCCCTTTGTCCGTATGGTTTGTTTAGCCGCGTTAGTTCCTGTCCCTTTGTCCGTATGGTTTGTTTAGCCGCGTTAGTTCCTGTCCCTTTGTCCGTATGGTTTGCTTAGCTGCGTTAGTTCCTGTCCCTTTGTCCGTATGGTTTGTTTAGCCGCGTTAGTTCCTGTCCCTTTGTCCGTATGGTTTGTTTAGCTGCGTTAGTTCCTGTCCCTTTGTCCGTATGGTTTGTTTAGCCGCGTTAGTTCCTGTCCCTTTGTCCGTATGGTTTGTTTAGCCGCGTTGGTTCCTGTCCCTTTGTCCGTATGGTTTGTTTAGCTGCGTTAGTTCCTGTCCCTTTGTCCGTATGGTTTGTTTAGCCGCGTTAGTTCCTGTCCCTTTGTCCGTATGGTTTGTTTAGCCGCGTTAGTTCCTGTTCCTTTGTCCGTATGGTTTGTTTAGCCGCGTTAGTTCCTGTCCCTTTGTCCGTATGGTTTGTTTAGCCGCGTTAGTTCCTGTCCCTTTGTCCGTATGGTTTGTTTAGCCGCGTTAGTTCTTGTCCCTTTGTCCGTATGGTTTGTTTAGCTGCGTTAGTTCCTGTCCCTTTGTCCGTATGGTTTGTTTAGCCGCGTTAGTTCCTGTCCCTTTGTCCGTATGGTTTGTTTAGCTGCGTTAGTTCCTGTCCCTTTGTCCGTATGGTTTGTTTAGCCGCGTTAGATTCTGTCTTTTTTTTCGTATGGTTTGTTTAGTCGCGTTAGATTCTGTTCCTTCGTTCGTATGGTTTGAAACTAATATTTATTAAATAAGTAATTATAGAAATATTCACGACTGCACCAACGTTTTGATAGATTGCGTGTGTATTGCTAACTGTTTGTTTGTTTGTTCAGGATCATGGTGCTGGATGCCGGCCGCGTGGCGGAGTTCGATGGTCCCAACACCCTTCTCGCCAACAGCAAGTCCATCTTCTACGGCATGGCTAAGGACGCTGGGCTGGCCGAGTGATGTCTGCGGCATCTGGATCACGGTCTCAGACGTCGGTAGTTATAAGAGCACCACTCAGTCAGGCTGTGTCGACTGGTGATGGTGAAGTATTCCGCAGCACTAACCAAGCGCCCAGCGGGTGTGGTGTTGCTCCATTAGATATACTATATGCGCGTGTATACTGACGGTTAGTGTGGACGTCCATATGGCATCTTGTCTCATTCATCATAAGTGCAGGTCCGCCTTTCATGGCGGTTAAAAGGAAGAAAGCCCGGCTTTCTCACTACCATAGATATCACCGTTTTTTATCTCGACGTGTGACGTGTCGTTGCAGTGCTCGCCTCCATTTCTAGTTATATATTTTGAAAATGATTGGACACCTACTAGAAGATTTTTTTTTTACAAGATCTCTTATATATGGCGTCCATGTTAACAATTTTTCTATAGATATTCAAGTGTTGGGGCTGTATCATGCCTGGTTAGATCATGTGAGGCCTACAAAGCATGAGAGTTCCAGCTGATTGCGCTTCGCGCTTGGGGAATAGGGCGTCCTGTGGTCCACCAGACGCACCGTCTGTGTCACTAACTCTATCCCTGTGACTGACACATGTCAGATGGTTCTACAATCTAAGGCTGAAGCGTATATTTGAGATGTGTAGGGGTGGGGTCTGGTTCAGGGTCCGGGCAGTTGACGGTACGCACACGGTTATTGTTGGATCCATGTATGTACCTCTAATATGACACCAAAAATATATAGTTTAATTTCAGCAAGCGTGATTCACACGTGAGCGAAATTACTCAAACTAAACAAGTACCTCAAAAGGTTCGCAATCTCCTCGGTCGACTTTCCTTCGACTTGCGTATCGTATTATTTTTAGTAATCATGGCAAGGGTCACGTTTGTCATCGGCATTAATTCACCCTTGCGCATGCGCTGTGACACTTCCCTGCCACATCATATGTGATGACGTCACGTATCATCAATATAACATTACCTTAGGCAGTGAGGCAAGGTGCGTGTCCACTCCTTTTTTGGCCTCTTAAATTAACGATTCATTGCAGAAATTGTGTCTTGGGTATTTTTTATGTATTGTGTCTATTTGTGTGATAATGTAGATGTCGACTAAAGTAATGTAATTAAGTTAGTCGCTGACAAACGCTTGAATATTAACTACGCACTTTATCGGTTATAATATACGTATATGCTGTCTTTTTAAGCTTTCTACTTTAGCTGAAGTGGTGGCTTGGGGAATATATAAAACGCGTGCTTTGATCTTGGCTCTGTATGAAGCAGATCAGAAATATGTACATTGTCGTCAGTGATCTCTAAGTGAATGGCGAGGTCCCGTCTCTGCTACAACTCTATGATAATTTACAAGATATGTGACGTTAGATGTAATTTATTCCAGATTATACGGAGACATATAATAGTTTTGTCGTTAGTTAATTGGTAGTCAACCTAAGAATAGATTTATATCGGTATAGTGTTTGTTTGCTAGGTTTCCATATATTTTATTCGCATTGAGTGTGACTATTATTAGCTGGGTGATAAATGCAGATCCTGTTTAGAGGATCCACTTAGTACAAGAAGATGTGACCTGTGGCACCACGTGGTCGAGCGGATGTGACCTGTGGCACCACGTGGTCGAGAGGATGTGACCTGTCACCACGTGGTCGAGCGGATGTGACCTGTGGCACCATGTGGTCGAGAGGATGTGACCTGTCACCACGTGGTCAAGAGGATGTGACCTGTGGCACCACGTGGTCGAGCGGATGTGACCTGTGGCACCACGTGGTCGAGCGGATGTGACCTGTGGCACCACGTGGTCGAGAGGATGTGACCTGTGGCACCACGTGGTCGAGCGGATGTGACCTGTGGCACCACGTGGTCGAGAGGATGTGACCTGTGGCACCACGTGGTCAAGAGGATGTGACCTGTGGCACCACGTGGTCGAGCGGATGTGACCTGTGGCACCATGTGGTGGAGAGGATGTGACCTGTGGCACCACGTGGTCAAGAGGATGTGACCTGTGGCACCACGTGGTCGACCGGATGTGACCTGTGGCACCATGTGGTCGAGAGGATGTGACCTGTGGCACCACGTGGTCGAGCGGATGTGACCTGTGGCACCACGTGGTCGACCGGATGTGACCTGTGGCACCATGTGGTCGAGAGGATGTGACCTGTGGCACCACGTGGTCGAGCGGATGTGACCTGTGGCACCACGTGGTCGAGCGGATGTGACCTGTGGCACCACGTGGTCGACCGGATGTGACCTGTGGCACCACGTGGTCGAGAGGATGTGACCTGTGGCACCACGTGGTTAAGAGGATGTGACCTGTGGCACCACGTGGTCGACCGGATGTGACCTGTGGCACCACGTGGTCGACCGGATGTGACCTGTGGCACCACGTGGTCGAGAGGATGTGACCTGTCACCACGTGGTCAAGAGGATGTGACCTGTGGCACCACGTGGTCGAGAGAATGTGACCTGTGGCACCACGTGGTCGAAAGGATGTGACCTGTGACACCACGTGGTCGAGAGGATCCATTGGCACTTCCGGCTTGTTTGTCGCCATGTGAACATTGCATATATAGAAAAATGTTGCCTCCACGTGGAAGTGTAATGGTGGCTACGTTAGCCTTACTGAAGTGACGTACTTTAGATGTATAGATATATTGAAGTTTCGCAACATATTTGTGTTGGCATTTGTTGTGTTTCAAGCATGTTGCAGATACTTGCGATGGCAAGCTGCCAGGGTTTCCAAGTCGTACTGCCATGGTCGTATCGCCAGCACTCGATGCCTATGGCGTTCAGGTGTAGTCAGCTCTTGTTATTTATGGCAATTTAATAGCCAGTAGGTCCAAGACATCATGAATTATATAATTCAAAGTATTCTATGCAACGTCCATTTCGATAGATTTGCCTTTAGAATTCCCCGACTACTTTAACGGGACTAAGTTACCCATTTTAATTTTATGCGGGACTGAGGTTATTGATGTGTGAAAGGCTAGGATATACATAACAAGAAGCAATTAATGCATGTACATCGTCACAATTTTATTCATAATGAAAGGGAACAATGTCGCGAGAACAAAAGGGTATGTGTGACCCATTTATTAGAGTAGCTAGACAGTAGTTGGTCTGCTGTAGATGGGATCAATGTCGATTGGGCGATAATGGGGACCAAGGTGCAAGAAGGCAATATATAAGTAATGAGTAAGTTTGAGTTCGTGACCTGTTCATCCCATGTGTCTTGTCTTCATGTATGTATTATATATATTATATATATATATATATATATATATATATTATGGCATTCGTCCTTACTCGAGCGAGGTCGGCGGAGTAGTACTTGCCAGGAGGACGGGCGTAGTCGCGTGCCGCTTATGAACCGTGTTATCTCTCGTCGTTTGCCGGATCGTCATTCTCGGTACTTTATAGCTAACTACATGGGTTGTGGTTTTACCTTTCTTGTACCTGTATTCTGCCGGGAGGTCTGCCCAACGAGCCAAGGCAACTTCTTATCCTGTGTAAGTGAATCTATTGTGTATAGACTTTTTGCATTATTTTTTATTAACACGTGGTGTATGTTTACTGTTTGAAATAAAAGTTACGAGGCTATTTTATTCCGGATTTGTTTCGTGTTTTCTCTGCGCTGCACTACGGTTAACAGAATGCGATGGTGTAGATGGAAACACTGACAAGGATAAAGAATAGGCATCAGTTTATCAACACTAACAGCTCATCAATGACAATCGCAGACAGACGAAGTGGACAAATGACAAACATCGCGTGCCGTCATACAGGCGACATACTTCGGTCGCCGGCAGAAGTCTTTCTGTTTGTCAGTCGCTGGTTCCTTTAGTTGGTCATCCCTTTTCACATTCGCACACAGGCAGCCTAAGTGCATCAGTCGGCGGGCAGGACAAGGCGCACACCAACAGGTCGAGGGTTCGAACCCTCGTATCTGGGACACGTTTTATTACTGATTCAAGGGTGTTTCTTGGCCTTCATATGCGCAGATGTGGCCTAATACCACACGTAAATTTCATCACACAAAAACCCCAGTACACTCTCAACGGGGTAGCTTCCAGCGTTCCTTACAAACCGTTTCCAAGTTTTCTTCTGAGCGTTAAAAGCAAGGATTCTGAATACGATGAACACGTGGTGAACACGTAGCGGCATCAGTCGGCAGGATTTACCGTTGCTTAACGACTGGTTGATGGCAGACGACAGGGTGTCCAGCGACCAGCGCCAGAAGCGAGGGCTGCCCCCTGACCATGTGACCTTCAGTCTAACTGGCGCCCAGTGACTGGTTGATGGCAGACGACAGGGTATCCAGCGACCAGCGCCAGAAGCGAGGGCTGCCCCCTGACCATGTGACCTTCAGTCTAACTGGCGCCCAGTGACTGGTTGATGGCAGACGACAGGGTATCCAGCGCCAGAAGCGAGGGCTGCCCCCTGACCATGTGACCTTCAGTCTAACTGGCGCCCAGTGACTGGTTGATGGCAGACGACAGGGTATCCAGCGCCAGAAGCGAGGGCTGCCCCCTGACCATGTGACCTTCAGTCTAACTGGCGCCCAGTGACTGGTTGATGGCAGACGACAGGGTATCCAGCGACCAGCGCCAGAAGCGAGGGCTGCCCCCTGACCATGTGACCTTCAGTCTAACTGGCGCCCAGTGACTGGTTGATGGCAGACGACAGGGTATCCAGCGACCAGCGCCAGAATCGAGGGCTGCCCCCTGACCATGTGACCTTCAGTCTAACTGGCGCCCAGTGACTGGTTGATGGCAGACGACAGGGTATCCAGCGACCAGCGCCAGAAGCGAGGGCTGCCCCCTGACCATGTGACCTTCAGTCTAACTGGCGCCCAGTGACTGGTTGATGGCAGACGACAGGGTATCCAGCGACCAGCGCCAGAAGCGAGGGCTGCCCCCTGACCATGTGACCTTCAGTCTAACTGGCGCCCAGTGACTGGTTGATGGCAGACGACAGGGTATCCAGCGACCAGCGCCAGAAGCGAGGGCTGCCCCCTGACCATGTGACCTTCAGTCTAACTAGCGCCCAGTGACTGGTTAATGGCAGACGACAGGGTATCCAGCGACCAGCGCCAGAAGCGAGGGCTGCCCCCTGACCATGTGACCTTCAGTCTAACTAGCGCCCAGTGACTGGTTGATGGCAGACGACAGGGTATCCAGCGACCAGCGCCAGAAGCGAGGGCTGCCCCCTGACCATGTGACCTTCAGTCTAACTGGCGCCCAGTGACTGGTTGATGGCAGACGACAACATGTGGTTGCGATGCTGCACGCTGAGACCTGTCAACCAGAACTGGAGGACAATCTTGTCTTGGCTCTGGGCTCCTACCACCTGCAACAGCTTGCGTGTGTCCTCCTCTGAGCGGTTGCCGCCCGCCTTCGTGAACTTAAAGAGCACCTTGACCTTGCTGAGGAGGAGAAGAAGAGCCAGTAAAGATGAGCGTCACTGTACACAACATCGATCCCATACGTATTAACATTGGAGCTACGGAAATATGAATTTTCTGGAGCTACGCGTGGTAGTCATAATGAGTAAGTCTTAATCAAAATTTTAATCATAATCGATGAAATTTTGTCAAGTAATCGTAATCGATTACATTAGATTGTAAAGCAATCTGAGCGTAATTGACTACATTGCTATTGTCAGTCGTAATCGCGATTACTTGCTATGACTACTGTGTTCTGAACGAGCGCCACACACGTCATATGGAGGCTGGAAGTGTGTGTGTGTTGGGGGTGGGGGGTGGGGGGGGGGTCCAGTGTTCATTTTGCAACATTCGCAGTGCCCACTGTCGAATTTCTGAGAAAAAACCGTCGGTGTCGAATTGTATATTTCTCGGTGGTTTGGATGCCAATGTTGGGTGTCGAGTTTTCGAACACGGCGATCTCCCCTGTTTAGCCTTCCCAGACCCCTAGCATGCCCGCAGACCGCCCGACTTACTTCATCCACTCCTCCTTGAGACAGATGAGGCACTGGTCGACCACGGAGTCCGCCAGGTTGTCATTGAGCAGCGCGAACTCCATCTTAGTGAGCACGGACGGACCTGGAGCAAGGCACACCCACCATCAACAGCGGAGGATACAACACAGTACATACATACATTGTATCTAACCAATCAGATTGCACTCAATCAGTGCCTATCCCTAGCCGACAGGCCAATCAAATTGCATGCAATCAGAGCCCATCCGAACCAATCAGATTGCACTCAATCAGTATTAGTGCATATTCCTAGCCGACAAGCCATGTAGACAGTGCCCATCCCCGGTATATATGCCAATCAGATTTTACTTCATTCATTCATTCATATATGCCAATCAGATTTTACTCAATGAGTCAGTGTCCACCTCTACCCTAGAGGCCAATCAGATAGCCCTCAATTAGACAGTGCCCATCCCTGGCATACATGCCAATCAGATTGCACTCAATCAACCAGGGTCCACCCCTACCCTACAGGCCAATCAGACTGCACTCAAGCAGTACCCACCCTTAAGATTCGAGATCGAGAGCGCCATACACGTGAAATAGCAAATTTCCATTCCCTTTTCCCCCGTTCTCTGCACTCACTTTTATCAGGCAGCGTGGCATGTGACTCCACAGTGAAGGTGTACCGAGACATGTCGTGGCGTGTCGGGCCCTCCGATGCCGCCAGGGAGGCCTCGGGCCGGGGTGCCGCCCAACCTTCCTCGGCACCCTCCCGGGGGGCGGCGGGTGTCTCGCCCACGGTGACGGTCACGTAGAGCTCAGCGTGGGGCGGCAGCTCGACGTGCGGCGCCAGGCCCAGGAAGTTACAGCGCCACGAGTCCTGGTACTTCCTGCTGTAGTTAGTGGACCGGCAGCAGCCTCGGGGAAGCAAGGCCTGCAGGAGGGAGGCGAAGCCGTGACTAAACTATATATAGGTCATACTGTCTGACCGCTTTGTGTAGCATTGCCGGTCCCGAATAGACGCCGACCGGGCGGGATTCGATCCGGCGACCCTTCGCATCCGAGACGAACACAAATCGCATTAGGCCAAAGGAATCTTCCCATTTGACCTGAGGCCCTTTGGTTTCTTTTACGCACCGGGCCGGGACTGAGATATCACAGCTAGGCTGAAATATTACAGCTGCACGTAGCATAATTCTTATACGGATGCCGGTAAGAAATATACGCAAAGGGTTAGCGTCCAAAGGACAATTTTCGCATGCATTGTACGACCAAGAAAACGAGGAACTAAAATGCCGCAGGTCATAATTTGGCACGGGATTTGGTAGTTACCGCTTTGTCTACATGTCAAAGTCAAAGAATCCTCACCTTAAGACAGGCGATAATAGAAGCCACAAGCCTCGGCTGGCTTCCTCGCACCACCACTTGGTTGCCAATAACAACGTGATATGCTACTGTGTGGAAGCTGGTATAGCCAAGAACCTGGAAGATATAGTCTTTATCATCAGGTGAGTTCTTGGGCTCTAAACACGAGGTATCATCATCTAAAGACGATATGTTATCATCTAAACACCATATGTCGTCTTCTAAACACGATATATCATCATCTAAACACGATATGTTATCATCTAAACACAAAATGTCAACATCTAAACACGGTATCTCATCATCTAAACACGAGGTATCATCATTTAAACAGCATATATCCTCTTCTCAACACGATATGGCATCATCTTAAAAAAAATGTCCTCTTCTAAACACGATATGTCATCATCGAAGCACGGGGTGTCAATAT
The DNA here is from genome assembly GCA_964019135.1 of Arenicola marina. Lineage (NCBI taxonomy): Eukaryota > Metazoa > Annelida > Polychaeta > Arenicolidae > Arenicola > Arenicola marina. The sequence continues at coordinate 4,429,983 of OZ025251.1, forward strand.
CTAGATACGATATGTTATAAGTTAAACGCGCAGTTCGAAGGTAGCGTGCAGAGAGCTCGTTGTGACGCAGCACACACCCGGACATGGTGGGCACTCCCGTTCTTGCTTACACGTTCAAAAGTCTATAAACAGAACGTCAAAGTACCTTGAGTAGCTGCCTCAAGTTGCGGAATTCCGGTCCGGGAGCATGTTGGGAGGCTGTATCTCCGTCGTCTGACATGCCATCATCCGCGCCCGGCTGTAAATCCATGTCATCAGCCGCGCCCACCCTCCTGCTGACCACGTTGACAAAACCCTCTTCGGTCTCTGCGATAGGAAACACCCAAGCACATCAGCCACATGAGTGCCAAATAAAATGTGTGTTATGCCGCTTTTGGTCATAAAAGGACTGAACTGGGCCAAGGAACCTCCCGGGAAGATGAAGTATGAATGGATGAAACATGCCCCAGATTAGATGTCCCGGCCCGGATTGGAACCCTGGCCCTATTGATCTGCACTCTGGTGCTTTGATTCACCGCTACACCAGGGAGGCCCCACCCCACCATAATTGTGGTTCTGGGATTATCTACCAATTTAAATTCAATAACAATGTCCTACTGTTTGTCTTTTCGCTATAAGTAATGTGATTCCTCAGACTCTTATCCAGCACAAACACGAACACTCGCATTGTGCAAGAGGTTTTAACTAATTAAATATCACAACTGTATGACGATTGTTCACTTTACCTGAATCTATGGACCGTACTTACGTATTTACGCAGAATTACGGATGCATTATGAATTGACATTAGAGATTTAAGTTTCATACTCGAATTAACGCAAATTTACCTTTCATAGGCATTAGGAGGTAACAGAAAAACGTTCGTGCAGAGACGATGTTACCATCATCTGTTACTATATATCCGGATGTGCTCAGTCTATATAATCTATAAATGTTCCAGGTCTGAGCCTTAAGGTAATATATACATATAGAGTGGCAGTAAGGTAAACAGTGGGTTTTTTCTCTAAATACTCTTAACGATATTACCAGTAGGTTTGAATTTTCTCACAATTTTATAATTACATCTGGCGTTCATCGCACCTTCTTGTTTCTCAATGTCAACGATGGAGTCTTCCGTGGGAGGTCCCTCCAGTAACTTCTCTGACAGTCTGTTTCCTCCCGCTTTCAAAAGCCAAGTAAACGCCTGATGCAGTTTACGGAAGATATGCTTGTCATTGGTGAGCTCCGCCAGCGACCTGACGGGTTTGCTGGTGCCACGATGTTGCCGGAAGTTCAATGACGTCATCATGCTGGACGTCTTCAGCCGTGATCGGTGCGGACAGCTTCCCTGTTCACTTTTATACACAGCCTCTGCCTTCTGCTGAATCTCGTCGATGAGTGCCCGCAAGTGTTTGACCAGAAAGGGCCACGAGTTCAGAAGAAAAATCTTGTCCATCATAACGATAATTATGCTAAAACGCCTTTGAAAGCCACGACCTTGGCTGTCCTTGAGCACGAATGTGTGACTGAGGACATGTCCGCTATCCTCATCACCAAAGAATATTGGTCCTTCGCGACCAGGGCATTGCTGATTTAAAGCATAAAGAGATAAGAATAAACTAGGAGTACAAAACATACATAAAATACATGCAAATTGTATATCTGTACTATGTATATCACAACAAATGGAATAACAGCAGACTTCTATATATGACACGTTACGTTACAGTGATTACAGGGAAATTTCCATTGAATTAATTAAAACTTCATGCTTCCTCAATACTCAGTATGATTTACTTTGCATCAGTTACACGACAACTTCGGTCACGCCGAGCCTTCACAATTGTTTGATGTTGGACGTATGACATACCTCACAGCTAAGGCTCCGTACACAGGCTTGTCTGACTGTAGTGTACACCTGTGGGTGACTAGGGTGTTGTGTGCTCACATATCGCACGCCGGTCTCATCATCAGTACTGATGCAACCTCGCTGACCCGGAGGAAAGGATCTGCAGGTCTGGAGAGAAAATATACTATAACATACTGGCACTAATATATTTATTTCAATATCGGAAATCCAGAAACTAGGCATTGAGCCACTGTGCTTCTTCAGATAAGGGTCGACGTTAGAAAGTTATTTCTTACCTTATCAAATCAATAACTGTTTATTAAAACAACGATTTATAAAAAAATTTTTTTTATCAAAACAACAATTATTTGTCAAAAAAGATTACTATCTATACTAATAAAATGAAGCTGTCTGTCCGACTATGCCGCGGCAAGCAAGAGCACATTGGCCCCAGCAGCCGCCTTGAACCTATTAATAACCAGCCGCCCTCTTAGATGTGTCAAAGCTATCGCATGTGTCAACACAACCGCTGGGTGCTTATCACCTTATCCCGCGGCATCGGCGGGCTACCTGGCTTGGTGCCAACAGTAATAATATTTCTCCCAACGCCTTATCGCCCGAACCGCCATCAAAACAAACAAATCCCGTACTGCCTCGCGTCCACAACTTCCCGTTAGTAGCAAGAGAACGAACTCTGCCCGGGAGACCTTGCCTATAATACGCTTCTCTTAGCATCAGTCACAGTGTCCAATTTTACTACACGTCAATTCTATAGATCCAAACAGGACGTCAGGCAGATTTTATCCACTGAAGTTAGTAGTACTACGTTAAATGACGAACAACGAACGGGAAACAGTCCCTTTTTTTTCTCAATCAATGTATGAGCTTGGGCCTTAGTGTTACCTGACTGATATTCGTTTATTAGCGTGCTTTAGCCGCAATTTGAGCATTCTGAACTGGATGCACAATAATTGCACAGGTTGAAAGTGTTTAAATATCCTTAACATTTATGTCCCGTTATTCCGTAGCCCCCGGTCTCAATTTATGTCAATATAATTATCGATGTTATTTCTGCCCAATGTCTTCTGCCTGCTGCTATTTGACGCATAAAACAAAATACTGTCATACTGTTATTTCTTTCGCTTATCACTACGAACGCTAGACGTCCCGCGAGCGGAGCGAGCGGGGCGGCTAGTTTATCAAAATGATTATGTCTTCATCATCATTCATATGTTTGACTATATAAGCATTTAGATTCATACCTCACAAGCTTCATGTCCATTTGACAAGGTTGGTGACGTGGGAATGCTTTCTGAACGATTTTCTTCCTTTGCCATATATGAAGGCACTTCCACTTGTGGTGCTCCAGCCCCCTCTGATGTGCGGTCCACAGAAGTTGCACCAGTGGAAGCAGCAGGCAAATACAGTCTTTGCTCAGCACAGGTGTCAGGCACTACAGCATGCATTAAGCCATCAGCGTAGGGGTGGTTTCCAATGTTGGGTCCACATGGAGGGTATGTCTGGGTGCAGAACAAGATGCTGGGACCATATCCCTCACAAAAGTGGCACAGAGACACAATGGCATTCATACTTAAAGGTGGGGTTTGCTTAGTATTGCAGTAGCATCGAACTTGTCCGTACTTTACAATGGTCAAAGCGTGCTTCCTGGGGACAGGATGTTAATATGTGATGATTCTTATGAAGCACAATTAGTTCTGTTGACCCGTACCTGCAATATAGAACAAGAAATATATAACATAGTATGTGTATAATATGTGTGTATCACAGAGTCATGGACTGTAACCAAGGAGATTGTGGACCCCCCACGGCAGGCTACATTCCGCCCCCTGTGTATACTAAGTGGGCCAGACAGAAACTTGATGCCAAAAAGGTGTGCTGCGACAGTAGCGCTACAATTGGTGCTGCAGTAATTGGCTTCGTTAATTTGACAGGATTATGATAGGCGGGACAGGGGAAGAATGACCCCCAATCTCCTATCCAGGAAGGTAGGGGGTAGGAGGGGGAAGAGGTCCCGAGATTGGTAGTATACAATTACAAATAATATACAAAAAAAAATGCATAGTTTGCACCCAAACCTCTCAAACCGCCATGCATCAGTCCATTTACAGTGGCTATGCCCTACACCAGATGAGATGGGGTATATCCAGTGCCATTAGACACAGTGAATAGGAAAACAGTAGGCAAGTGGAAGTGTAAATCCAGCGCTAAGCAATTCAACCGCCTGGGCTGAAATTAGCTACAATACAAGTGCCATAAGATTAGGGCTGGCATGACATACAGCAAACTTGTAATATGCCTACTTTTACTTCTAAATCTGCTTGCATATGATATGCCTTAACAAAACTTTGCATTTTCATTAAGTGCTGAGATGGCGGTGATCAGTGCACAAAGCAAAGCAATTAAATCTAACTAACTTGTAACATACCACTTCTTGCATAGGGTAATCAGATTTTACATAATTTTACATCATATCTCTGTTATTTTTAAATAATACTAATCCTCCGATATATAGATTCCCTATCATTTCACACCTCTTCCACTATATATATACATATTTTTTATATATTATTTGTTAATAATAATATTAAACTATTAAGCTGAAACATGGCAGCTAGGGTGAGAAACAGGAGAGGGCGTTACTGGGCAGCGGAGTCAGCTACATCAGCTGAGCGACATCAGCTCCAGTGGCAGGAATAGAGGGTTGGGCATACCAGGGTCTGATGAGGTGGTCGCCTGCCTGAAGTAGCAAGACAGGGTCCCATTCCCCAACCACATATGAGGCCTATTAGCCACAGACTCCCCTCTGGGTCATAGATGCAACCCTACTCGCGCCATTAGAAAATGCCAAGTTTGGCAGTTCGGGGGAAACCCTCTTCGTTTCACAATGTCTTGCCTTTTTAAATTCATGTCTTGATAAAGTTATTCTTAATTAAATGATTTATCTAATTTTCACTTGCATATGTACCGGTTTAGTCTATAATCTTGCCACCAAAAATCAAACCTTGTGAAGCTTTGCCCCGATCTGCTGAACTTAATTGGCATTTTTTTAATGTCACGTGTAGGGTTGCATCTACAACCCAGAGGGGAGCCTGTGGCTAGAGGCCTATATGAAGTGCTCGACATATCCAACTTGGGAGCGGACAGCGGCGCGAGATTTTCGGGGTGCAAATGAGATTTCTGCAATGGCGCTACCGAGAAAGAGGTCATTTGAATAACAGCCCTCGTCACAGAAGTGGACATAAGTCGGTCAAATAGATACTAATTGTGTTGGATTTTCATTTACAGATAGCTAACAAGTAAGTCTTTACGATCATATCTATTATATATATGTACATACCACCACTACCATCACTGCCACAGAAAGGTGGTTGGTACTGCTATTCTGGGATTTCTCAAACTATTCCGCAGCTATCCTGGGTTTTATTTCTTTATTTCTTTCGGCCATTCATTTGCATGAAGCAGTGTAAAGTCAAAGTCATAAATACCGTAGACACATGTTTCGGCCCATATTTTCCGCGAATTTGCTTCGATCACTCTCAAAATCACTGACCTGAGAAAGCAACACTAGACCATTTTAATGATACCAAACTTACGTTTGTACTGCGATGTTATCTTTTTTTTATGACATAAAGAATATTTCTCCATGCTGACACGCCATTGGCAGAAAACGCGCTGTCGCCAAAATACTAAAACACGCGTCATAAAATGATGGTTGCCATGGCGCTGAACGTGCTTTGAACAATACATGCTCTATATTTATACCAGCCACAAGGATGCCATGGCAACTATAGTCTTATAGAGCCTTTCATTGTCTGTGATTTAGTCTATTTGCGAAAGTGTGTCTGCTGCCAATGGAGTGTCAGCATGGAGAAATATTGCTTGTGTCATAAAAAAGGATAACATCGCAGTACACACGTAAGTTTGGTATCATTAAAATGGTCCAGTGTTGCTTTCTCATGTGATTTGTAGAGCGATCGCAGCACAATCGCGGAATATAGGATAGGCCGAAACTAGCTCTGACATCAAAACCACCACCAAGGTGAAGGTTTTGAACAGCGCAACACTGTTCTGTGTAGAGTTCTTTCGAAAGCTCCCGGCGCTAAATGTTTCAACTAATTTTTAAAATATTGGCATTTTTGCAATCTACAAACTGTATTCCTACTCCCGGCGCCTTTACTGAAGTCGAAAGCCCGCAAAATATCTGAAATATGAGCCATTTAAGAGTTCAGTTTGCGCACGCTGCCATGCTTGTTTTCTACATCAAAAAGTGTTGTACTATTCAAAACCTTCACCTTGGTGGCGGTTTTGATGTCAGAGCTAGGCCGAAACGTGTGTCTACGGCATTTATGACTTTGACTTTAGTCCAGCCACACTATATGTAGTTAATCTAGTAGCAAAATGGCGTCAGAAACTGCACAATCACCAAATGGTCAAGCAAAACTGTGGTTGTGTTTACCTTGTCATCTGATGATCTGAAACAGGAGAAACAGACGAAAACTGCACCCTCGGCTTTGGATCATGTGATTCTGACCATTCTGACTAACGTAAATATAAATAGACAGGTGGCGCCATCTACAAAACCGACTTAAACTAAAAGCTGAATTATTCCGGATAATACCGAGGAACACCACAGTCGTCGTGTTCCATAAAAAAAAAATACCACTTAAATAGCGTCCCAAAGGTTTCGACTGGACTTTTAGGCCTACCTGTAAAAAAATTTAACACTGGGAACATTATGTAAGAGCTTATGAGAAGAGATGAATCCATGCTTGGTCCTAGCCCCAACATTGTGGCGTTGTCGCCGAGAACAGGCAGAGAGGGAGGTACGACTGAGGGACGCCTGTTAAAACTGGCACGTTACTGGAAATAGCTTGGTCCATAGTAGCCTCGGGAGACCAGGCAAACCGGCCGCAGACGAAGCCGGCCGCCGTCCGAAAACAGACGATGGGGGGGGGGGGGGGGGTGGGGCGTTGTCTCGGCGGTGTCTGGCTGCCGGATTAATGTTCACGCCTAGTTGGCTGAGTGCACTGGTACCACACCCCTACTACCAGTTGTTGCCTGAACAACGAGATTAACATATTTAATGTATGTACTCCTCCCAGTAAGTGACGAGCCGAGCGGTGCATGCCTTCGATCCTGCTCGTACACGACGCACCATATCTTCCCGAGATACGAACTGAGCCGTGACCGAAACCAGTTGCGCCTCCCTGTGCAGCAAGGTACAGAGGAGGTAGAACGGTACGTAGCTGGCCTGCAATGAAATATATAGATAAGTGAAAAACTAGGTCATTTCAAGTGAAAAATGAATATGTGCCCGAAATACTGTAATTTAAGCTTTTAAGCGGTAGCGGTATCTAAATGTTTTTAATATAGATAATACATCGAATATCGAGGTGACAGATGGACACAAACCTCGCTTGCCGCGGTGGTTGAGCCTGTCTCATCACTTTATTAGATGTAAGACGCAAAAATACGCGAAATCCGACCAATTACCGTTGAATGACGATCTCATCACTTTATTACATGTAAGACACAAAAATACGCGAAATCCGACCAATTACCGTTGAATGGCGATCTCATCACTTTCTTAGACGCAAAAATATGCGAAACCCAACAACAACCTAAACCCAAAAGCCTATTTCAGCCCTTGCAATGATCATGTTAATATATTTATATGTGGATAGGTAGTGGTCGATAGTGATGGTCCCGGGGCACTCAGCCATAGAACACTAATCAGGCACCTCCGAGACAAAGACTAATTGCTATTGTCCTTTGGCAGATCCCCCCCCCCCCCCCACCCCATCCGGTGTGCTTCCAGTTGGACCTTACAAGCTGAAGGTCTCAAGTGTTGAATTCAAGAGGTGTGAAAGCGGGAAGGCCGCTAATATTCCACCTTGAACATCAAAGGTTGCAGGTGTCATTCACACCTCTTTGTAAAAATAACACGACGCCAACGCAATGGCTGTCGGCAACAACAGACTGACGCTAAATCTTAGACGACACGCCGAAAAAAGGCTTTTACTATTCTTCAAACTGTCCCAATTTTATTTCCAAACCCTATCAATTAGTCTTACTTATCATGATGCATCTACATGAATTGCTTATTTTGCGATACCTAACGCATTTATATATATTGTCGTCTAACTGGAAGTCGTCCAACTGGAAGTACCAAAATGGGGTGTCGTCCAAGTGGAAGTCGTCCAACTGGAAGTACCAAAATGAGGTGTCGTCCAAGTGGAAGTCGTCCAACTGAAACTCGGTTCCAGCCTGGGTTTCGCACGGGGCCTTTTAAACAGAATAGGCGCATTTGGAAATTCTGAATTATCTGGAGGCACACTGGGGCTAAATATCACATTTGTGTATAGATTAATCTTTTAGCTATCAAATTCTTCTAAACAATCAGAAAGATTGATCCCCTGTATCTGTGTTTGCAAGACGTTTTACGGAGCACCAACGTCCGAACAGGGCGCCATATTTGTTTTGGCGCATGCCGAAACCTGTGAATGCGACTTGGTTCCCAGCATACGACTCTTCGCTAGATGACGCTGTCACACGGGCACTTTGCAGTTAAGGACAATAGCAGCGCCCTCTGTGCCAGAGAATTTAAAGTTTGGGAACCAGGCTGCATTCACAGGCACCAGCACGCGCTAAAAACACATATGGCGCCCGGTTCGGCGGTGGGTGGGGCAGGCATACTGGGGCCAGACGTTGTTTTACCATTTTAATGGTAATCGTAGCAATTAAAGGTCTTCCCATTGTAGCCCCCTTACAACCGTTCTAATTAATATACCCTGCAGTCATGAGAGCAATGGCACAGAATTGGAGGTTGCCTTCGGCGGTAGTCGGCGATTGTCGGCGGTAAAAGCAGAGTTTGCGTAGCGCCATCGTGCGGGGAGCTTGGAACCTTGCATGAGTTTTGTAAGACTTGATGTGATTGGTGTCAGCTAGCTTTCAGCAACCAATCGCGGCGTTGGTCACTCACGACGGCGTGATGTGTTATGGCGCGTCGAGAAGTGAAGTTGGAATTTGGATTTGTCTGGTAAACAGATCAAATGACGTTATTTCAGATTTATTCTACACATTTTTCTGCTCGTCATCAAGCTCAATGCAAAAGCGACAGTGACTGACAGGTTAGTCCCGCAATCTAGTAAAACAGTCCGGCCAAAGCCAAGGTGACTGTTTAGTTTAGACAGTGTGTCACACTCACACTGTCCCAGACATGTCACATGATGTCATTTTGAAGTTTGACTTGTCAGAATTCAGATGCAACTCAACTCACAACCGCACAACTTGCTTCAAGCCAAACACCAAGCTCAAGACTGTCAACAATCAAATGAAGGCCCCAGGAAGGCCCACTTCTAGTGGCACAATATTGTCACTGATGACATGGATGAGTTTTATCACAATGACAATGTGTACAATATGATACAATCACTGAACTGCTGAATCAGATGTGAGATGATGGCGATGATCTGCACAATATTTGTTCATGCTAATAGTTCACTGGCACTGGCAACAGATGCTCTGTCACAGACATAATAAAATACAGGTTACAAAATGATGTATTTGCTATGGCACCTACTTGGCTAGTCCTACAAGCAAGCCGCTGTGGCTCGCCAACAGCGTCTTACTTCCAAGCGCATCCCGCTCATTAGCAGAGCGAAGCGACGACAACACCCGGGACGTTTTGCATCGCTTAAGTGAATGTACACATTGTACAGCGCTCTCTTACCAATATAACTTGTAGGAAAAGGTATTAGCGTCTAATTTTGCGCGGTAGAATTGTTGTCAGACGTTCTGGAGCGCGAGAAACAACAACTTTGCACCAAACGGCAAACAATTTGCCGTTGGCCATTACCGTTGGCCCGTGCATGCTCCACTGTCACCGTGACGGGCCGGGGCCGGGGCCGCCGCTGGGCTCTGGGAGGGTATTTAATTCATTGCTCGGTTTAGGATAGGGGGGTCCGCGGTAAAGTCCCCCCCCCCCCCCCGTCCAAGCCGGTCGATGTTTTACCATCGAAATTCGCTCGGTCGGGGCTTTTTAATCTTTTGCGGCAACCCGTCTATGAACGCACATTTTCAGAGCTACCCCCCCCCCCTTCCACCCCGCCGTCAGAAGTTTTTAAACATCGGCTCTATAGCTATAGGGATATCTTTTTCATCACAAAAATCCACTCTCTCAGGTATCAAGGCACCCCACGGAACCCTCCCACCAACTTTGTATACGAGGCCTTCACTCCCCCCCCCCCCCCCCCGGCCGCCGGGTTACTGACGGTTTAAAATATTCCGACTGATCCACACTCCTCCCGCTGTCATTTGCTCAGTGCTCAGATGGTATTGAATGCAAATTAAACATCAATGGAACGCTGAAAGAACTTCCACTTAAGTTATGCTTTCAAAGATTTTAATGCAACGATGTCACTGATCTGGTAAAGTCGGACCATTTGAAACAAACGACCGTTAAACTACCATGACATGCTGTTTGATGTGATGTAAAATCTGTACTTTACATTTCCCAACCAAAAATGTGCGCGCGCCCAACAATCATTTCTTCCGGTACGCGTGAACCCCAATCAAACCATGGCACCAGCGGCAGGCAGAAAAGCTCCAAAACAGCTCGCCGAACGAATAAGTTTTAAAAGCACACAAATCGAGTAAGGACACGACTGGATTTTTTTACCAACTAACAGAGAATAGGTTACTTTATGTTAATATGTAGTTCATTGCTAGATATCGAGGTGAAAAAGTAGTTTTATGACCGTGTAAAGCCCGCCCAGATTTCGGGCGGGATTCTGCTAATGAAAAGAGATTGCAAGGGGATGTAACGTAGATCCGCGACTGGACCCATATCGGAGAGAGCTGCGTTACATATATGGAACTACTACTTGGCATAAGTCATTAAGTGCCCCCAGGCAAGATTAAGCCAGCTTTTTTCAGGGCAATTATGATGACCTCCGTTATTCTATCTATAATACTATATATGTTTATATCTGCTAGTTCACATCATCACTATCCTGTAATATGCATTTATGGAAGGTTAGAGGTCTCAAACTTTTTCTATCTTCTAGAAATATACCCATTTCACTCCAGAAATGCATATTACTAGATGGTGATAATGTGAACTAGCAGATGCAAACATGCATATAATATATCACAGGTCGACATAATTGAACTTTTCGTCTACAGCCATCAGTTTCTCCTAATAGATTTCATAGACCACCATAGTCCCATATGAGACAGTTGTTGCTACACGCAACAGTCTCATGTCCTCATGTACAAAATGAGGGTGTAAGATTACCTTTTGTGGGTGACTAAGTGTTGTTAACCGCACGATTTATCAAACCCTGGTAATTTTGTACTGTGATACCTAAACTTCATATTTACCACAAAACCCATATGCATATGAACTCACAAGTATCGCATTACTATCAAGTCGGTTGAAATGAGACTTTCTTATTGTTTACCGCGGCATTTCGTGTTTGGTCATTCTTCACCAGCGGCTTTCGCCAGGTGGCGTTTCGCTTATTGCGTGTCAATGGCTACGTGTATGAAGCGCCACCAAGTGAATGGTGCAGTGTTAACGACATGCACACATGCGCAGTTTCTCCACTGGGTGGGCAAGGCGGCGGACAGAACTGAGTTGTCTGCTGCTTCGAAAAATCAACAGACGATATCGTCGTAATCACGGAGACTTCAACCAAAATAACAAGATAAGTTGTAAGATGCATACTTTTGCCATACCCCAAAAAGTTCTCGCCATCAGCACCGCTTCTCGCCACACGTGTTTGTAAAATGCCGTACAGGATTTGATAGACTGGACATGTGGCGTTATTTCCCAACAACGTCACATGGGGCTAAGACCACCAGTGCTACAACCCAGGCATATGAAAATACATGCATGTGAATATTTCTTATATGACATCATATAGCTGGTTGGATAGAGTTGGTGCTTCGATATTAAGCATTAGAACTAAGATATATTCACATGCAGGTTTAGGCACTGGCCTGTGTGTCATCTTTCATTGTCCCAGGATGTTGCATGGCAACTGAACTTCAGGTTGGTTGGTTGTATATTCAGGTTTCTTTAACCACTTTTGGTCATAACGCGTCAATTGGAGAAGGAACAGAGTGGAGCCATGTCTCTGGGGGTAACCCCCTACCTACCTATCTTTATTCTGCAACTACACAGACATGGCTACAGCAGGGCTCGCATCATTGATCCATATGCCATTAGGCTCGCAGGTGGCCAGAGCACTGAAGGCAAGCACTCTAACCCACTGAGTTATCAGGCTGCCCCCCCCCCCCACCCCCGAACATCTGGAGCCTATGGTGCATAGAAATTAAGAAATCAGATAACTATGTCATTGCTTATTTCTATATATATTGATTTATATTGATGACATTATTTTGTATGATAGTAATTAATTTCAATGTTTTATCCTCTGGCTTTTGATATTTCACAGAAGACTGTCACAATGGAGGAACTTTTAGATTACATTGACAAGGAAACCTCTGTGGAAGATCGCCATTGGAAGGAAACTTCTAGTTTCCCTGGCTCACAGTACCAATCAGTCATACGTTTTCATGGGCAACCAATTCTACCTCCGCTAGTAAGTGCCACAGTTTTGGAGTAAATCAAACTTTATGTCTTCTATGGTAGTATATAATGTTGATATGGTTCATATAATATTGACCATGTAACTCTCCCCATCATTTCACTTCTTGTTCTTAAAATCAATGTTTCACCATATTAGGCTTTCTTATTCCTCAATCAGCATTATGAAGATAGTGTATAGATAGATAATGTTGATTATTTGTTACATGAATACATGTCATCCTTTTTTTTCTTTCTTAAGATGACCAGCAAGAGGTATGAAGAGATGCAAATGTACAGAAGGCAAGCCATGGTAACAGAGAATAACATCAGAGCAAAGATCAGACTACGGCTATTGACAAGAGTGCAGACTGTTGTTTCTGGCATAGAGGTGAGCTATATTAAATCATAGCAACAAAAATAAATACTCAGGATAGAAACGGAAAAAGTGTGATTGATAATCATGACATGTACATAATAAACAGTTGATGAAAAGTAAACCTAAATTGCAAGGACGGATTTGTGTCATTATTGAACACAAGGCACTGGTTTATTGCAGGCGCGACAGACACGTTCACCAGACACGTGCTCTCTAGACACTTCCAGTGAAGATGCACACTCTTACGTGTCACCAGAGGAGGAACCAAACAGCAGGGACAATGACTATCAGGTGTTGTCTCTAGGCGACGGCCCGGGGGAGTCTGACGGCGTTGAGGGTAGCGACGTGGGGGCCGCGAGCCGTGAGGGTAGCGACGAGGGGGCCGCGACCCGTGAGGGTAGCGACGAGGGGGCCGCGAGCCGTGAGGCTATGACGAAGTCCCCTCAGGCGCCTCGTCCTTCCCGCCAACTGTCAAAGGCAGACGACAATTCCCCGGAAGCCACGCCGTCCCCACGGACACCCACGAAGGACAGCGGTGTCTTCTCCAAGGAATCGCGAGCGGCCGCCGCGCAGGAACCGGACGCGAGAGCCGGCGACACCGCTGGTGATGTAGATGGGACGGATGAGAGTGAGCGCTTGCTGGACACCATGGCTGACGTCACGGATCTGTCCGGAGACGAGGAGGGGGAGACGCCGCGGGTGTCTGGGCACCCCTCGTCTGGATTTCGTGCGGCCGATGATGCTGCCCACACACGGCGTCGTCATGACAACGATTCTGTGTCTGAGGAGGAGGAGGAGGAGGATACCACCACGTTGTCCGCCGTGACCTTGACCCCTGTCTTGCGGCCTCGCGACGTAAATGACGCATCTTCCTCGCCAGATTCTGACAACGGTAAACGCGCGTCACGTGGTGAATGCAAACGTTCTGGTTCCGACGTTCAGTGTGAAGTGAGGACCACAAATCGCGCGATAATGTCGCCACGTGGTCATGGCCCTGACACATCGGGCGACAATGCGAATGACAACGCAAACGCTTTGCGAGATGTTAATGCGAATGCTGTCGATGACACACATGTTGATTGCCAAGGCGCGTTGCCTGTGAATCTCGATGTGGGAACTGAAGCAGATCCTGGTCCAGTTACCTGTAAGGAAGTAAGTGCTGGAGACGATCAACCACAGCTTGCCGTCGGGTCGCCCAGCGATAATACCAGTAATTCAGGAGTCTCCTCGAGTGCGGTTATCACTCTGGACGATCGCGTTAAGCCTGGCGGTGAAGACCCCGGGGCCGGGAAGGACGCCGGCGATACGGGTCAGGACTCAGGACAGGTCGCCAGCCAGGCAGCAGCTGCCTCGGCTGTGACCAAGTCCACTAGCGACAGCAGCGCCACTACCACCAGTAGCGACGACCTGCAGAGAACCATCATCTCGCGCGAAGGCGCAGCGCCGGCAGCGACGACGTCTCACGGCGTCACCGAGTCGGGGACTGTAACCAAGGAGATCGTGGACCCCCCGCGGCGGGCCACGTGCCGCCCCCTGGCGGAGCGTGATGGCACCCCGACGGACACTTGCTCCGAAGAGGAGTGCTCGTCGGACGGGGATGAGAATGCCGATAGTTCGGTGGTAACCGTGGGGACTGAGGAGGAGGGACATACCCGCATGCGCACGCCACTCTTAAATAAGGTAGCGTTGGTGTTTGACACCCCGGAGAGTGCCTCGGGCTACCGGTCTGAACAGCATGAGAATCGCTGGAATCTGGAGGGGAGTCCCCGTTCTGGTGACGTCACTGAGGGGGGTCCCCGTGCTGGGGACGTCACTGAGGGGGGTCCACGTGCTGGTGACATCACTGAGTGGAGTCCCCGTGCTGGCAAGGCCCCTGAAGGGAGTCCCCGTGCTGGTGACGTCACTGAGGGGGGTCCACGTGCTGGTGACGTCACTGAGGGGGGTCCCCGTGCTGGCGAGGGCACTGAGGGGAGTCCCCGTGCTGGCGAGGTCACTGAAGAGGGTCCACGTGCTGGCGAGCGAAGTCCCCGTGCTGGCGAGGGGATTCCCCGCGCTAACGTCACTGAGGTCGCGGGGAGTCTCCTCGAAGAGCTACTCCCTCCGGATACCAACAGCTTGGCGTTTGGACATAACAGGGCTGCGCATCACGTCCCCGCTGTGGGCCAGTATTTCCCGAGCCTCGTGGAACCAGCGGTGTCTGCAGTCGGTCCGGGTAGCCCCACGGACGGAGTACGGAGGCCAGGTACCACCCCCATGATCCCTAATCCGGATTGCGGCGCCGTACCTCGGGAAACTCCCGAATCCACTGGAGTCGGAAACGGGTTCGAAGCGTCAGGAAGTGACATGGACCGGAAGCACGTGTCCCCAGGTGACCTATCAGGGGCGGACACGTCACGGCTGTACACCACCAGCACGGAGCTTGCGCCATACATGGCGACATCCATGGATACGATACCCAGCAGCATGTCGACGCTGCCCCACCTGCAAGAACTGCCCTCTGACGTCACCGCGTCGGCGCCGCTCCGAACAGCGCCAGACAGAAACACTTCCCAGGGGGCGCCCTTGGAGGAAGGCGACACCGCGCGCGCCGTGGTGGAGATTGATTCACGAAATCTCAGTAACAGGGAGATTGGTGGGCCGAGAACTAAGTCTGGATCCTTGCCTCGTGTCCGGGATGGGAATGTCTTCCAGATGACGAGCAGCATGGAGGATCTCCGCTTGAAGCCTGTGCAGCGAAGACTGGAGTACGACGGCCAGGCTGGGCCAGTGGGTGAACGCGATGTTCCCCAGGCGGGGGCACCCGAAAATCCGGGTACCACACCCGATAGCCCCCGAGAGGTAACCCAATCGGAGACAGCGGGTGTGACTTATTTTGAGGCACCCCGTCTACGTTCGGACTCTGAGGCGGAGGGTAAAGAAGAACACCTCCAGCGCTACCTGCAGCAGCTCAGCCACATGCCGACCTTGCAGAGACCTGCTCACCACGTGGCCTCGGCTAGCAACGGGGTCGCCATGGCGACAACAACCCTCGACGACACACGTCCATCGCTAACTGGGTACGAGCATGCAGCGCGCAGTCAAAGTGTGCTCGGTGGACGGGCCGCCCGGACATCTGATCAGGATGAGGATGAAGAGGGTTACTATGGCGACGCGGCGGTGGGGCTGTCCCGCCGCCCGGCCACCGCGCCGCCGCTGGACACCTCGCTGACCCAGAGCACCCTGGCCCATGAGGAGTTCCTCCAAATGCAGCTGCAGTACTTCGAGATGATGAAGCATCAGCTGCTGGAGCAGCAGCAGCGGCAGCTGGCGCAGCTGCTGCAGGAACAGGAGAGCCAGCACTTATTGCTGCAGCAAGACATCCTGGCCCAGGAACAGCGCCAGCAGCAGCAGCAGCAGCTGAAGCAGCAGCCACGTGGCGCCCCAGGCAAGGCGACACGTGACCGGGTTAACCGTAATCTCCAGTCCCTTCAGGGTAATGACCCTGACATCCGGGTTCCCCCGAGGAGTCGCCCGAGGAAGGCTGACGACCCGTTTGGCGCGGCACGTGTCGAGATGGGCGCCGCCTCCCCGGGTGTCGCGGGCGACTCCCCCGACCCCAGGCCGCACACCGCCCCCGTCCCCAAGGTCAGCTTCGCCCTGGACGGACAACCTCTTGACGCCCGGGTACGCAGCCCCGCCGGTGTCTTCTGCAACTCCCACTTCCCGCTGTCCTCGCCGCCTGAGTCTGCCTCTGAGCCCCATCACGGCCGCCCCCTACCGCCGTCCGCCTCGCTCGAGGGACCCTTCCGCTCGCCGTCCGTGCTCAGGTACGGCCAGCGAGCGGGCCACCCGGCCTCCCTGACTCCGCCCTCCATACTGAAGACTCACGGCGGCGCCACCACCCCCACGGCCCCTCGCGGTCAGGGTCAGGTCCTGGACGCCAGCAGCCCGGGGTTTATAGGACCGGAAGAAGGTGACATCACTCTCGCAGGTGCACCGTCAGGTGGCGCTCCAGGTGACCCGGCCGTTGAGCCGCCAGGTGATGACCTCGAGGTAGGTGCAGCCTCCAAGTGTACCAAGTACCCGGTGGGGGTGGGTTCTTGTAGTTAAGTATCCGGTGGGGGTGAGTTCATGTAGTTTAGTACCCAGGTGGCCAGTGTTGCCAATGACACATACGGACTACTGTCAGGGACTGTTCGTTTCTTCGTTGACATAACAGGGGCTCAAGCGCCCAAAGAGACTAGCATGCACAGAAATCATCATCCTTCGTCACTTCACCAGTTGACCCCTCCTGTTGTATTTTCTTTAATAACGACCTGTATTGGTATCGGCTGTCTGTGGGGTGGGGTGATCGACAGTGACTCTGCCGGTTGCTGGCTCCTGCTGCCTGTGCTTGGTGTAAATTTCTACCTTAGCCTGGCCAACTTTTCAGTCCCCAATGAGGTGGCACCGGAGATTCGAGAAGGTGACGGCCCTCGCCAAGGGCTACCTGACCAGGAGACTGCTCAAGACAGACAAAGTCCAGTCACTCATTAACACAATACGGGTGAGTGTCCAGCTCAGACATTCAGTACTGCCGGCCAGTAAAGGACACTTTCTTTATTGCTAATACATTTGGCCAATCACATGCTGGCCCATATCGGGACCTTCAGAAATCAGAAGTGCTGGCCGGTAGATAAGCCTATGATGCACCTGATATTTTTGAAATCAAATGGCAGCAAAACGGGACTGGATCAGAAATCTGTATCACGCCTGGCTCCACATAATATAATTGATACCTCGATTTAGTCGTAAATATTAAAATATAGGCATTATTGATGACACGGTAGGTGTGAAATGCCACTTTGGTGCATTTTGTCCTACGGGCGGCACGAGCCAGTGGATATGCAGCTCGGTTTCTGATATATGTGCTGCAGAGACCACTGGTATGCTTTCAGGACACTGCTGAATTCGCGATTACATTTCAACAAGAGACTCCAATCAAGAAGGGAATTTACAGTCTGCAGGACCAGCGTTTGCAAGAGAGGGTCTTAGCTCAGGTATGGTGTGTGAAATGGTGGTATTTATAGACCACGCGTAGCTTACCCATGGAGTTGGCAGGCCCAATATGCAGTTACTGTAGTCGTGATCATTGTATGCGCCGTATCTAGGCTACAACTACTGTATCTAGTTAGAACACCCCAGTCCGTGCGTCGGTAGCTGTGAAATCACTCGTGTGCCCAGGACCGGTACTCATACATCGTACTTAAGCTACGCAACTCGAAGTGACGCACTTATCGAGTGTTTATCGGGTCCAATAGACAAATATTCTAGAACTAACTAGAATACATAGAATTTTGACGAGTGTATTTAGACCCGATGTATTGGAATCAGCTGAATCTGAATCTGGAAAGTGTCAAAGTTTATGAATACCGCCCCATGAGAGTACAGGTATCTCAACTAGAGCAATCTATGTCTTATGGTAATTGACCATTCCATTTCTGTTAGCGCCACTGAAATGACTTGATAATTGGAGAATGATAAATAAGACAATATGGTTCGTCGTTCCTCTTGATCGAGTATCGTGTCTTCCCGTTTTCCAGTTGACAGCCGCCATGTTCGAGATTCACGAGATCTTCTTTGAAATACCTGTCTATGAGCGGATGGCTGTCATCGCCGCGTCACGGGCGCACGAACGGGAGCGCCGGTACAGGGAACAGGTGAGTCAAAGCTACCCGCCC
>OZ025251.1:4448703-4551203 GCA_964019135.1 Arenicola marina
GCCCCGCTACAGGGAACAGGTGAGTCACAGCTACTACCCCCCCCCCACCGCCCCCGAGCCCCGCTACATGGAACAGGTGAGTCACAGCTACCCCCCCCCCACCGCCCCCGAGCCCCGCTACAGGGAACAGGTGAGTCACAGCTACCCCCCCCCCCACCGCCCCCGAGCCCCGCTACAGGGAACAGGTGAGTCACAGCTACTACCCCCCCCCCCCCGCCCCTGAGTCCCGCTACAGGGAACTGGGAGAGTCAGCTACCACCGAGACCGTCACAACTACAACCAGGGCTCCACTATGTATATGGTCCAATTTAGTCAATGTTTGCACACAAGCGGTCAGTAATGCCGCCAGACATCCGTTGTGTCGCGCTGTGTGTTGCTGTAAGTTTACTTCTCGTTCTCTCTCGGCAGGCAGCCCACGTGACCGAGAGCGCACGGAGCCGGCCGCTGAGTCTGGCGACCCAGAGAGCCCTGGAGCGGAAGAAACTCGCACAGTATCCTTCATCCACTTCACATATAGCCCGACGCGGCGGTCCCACGCCGTCAAGGCGCGGACCCGCTGAATATTAAGTCAGGAATAGTAATAGTAACTTTAGGTCCGGCAAGACAAACGTGTTTTGTCAAGTGAGACCTTTATGTCTCCAAATGTCCCCTCTCTCATAGAGTGAAACTTAGGTCATTTTTGGCACCTCTCCCATAAAATTGGCAGGACGGCAATGTCTCTTATGCCTGCCAGCAATTTTCATCAGCCACGCTCAGTCAATTGTCATGACGTCAACAAATAAAATTTCAGGCGTCTACATTTTTGCATGGCCTGAGCCGTATGCCCTTTTGTGTGATAGCTTTTAGCATGATGCGTTGTAATATCACCGTTCTACATTAGTTTTGTTTGGCGGCTGTTTTGGCGTCGTTTGTTTCGCTTAACGTGAACCCTCAGAGAAGCGGAGGCTGCGGTGTTTGGTGGTGTGCGACCCCGGTCTGCCCCTCCCCCCAGACCCTCGGCCACCAGCAGCCCGCGACAGCGCAGGAACTTGGATCTAAGGTCAGTTCTGGAGTTAAGCAGCGGTGGTATCTGAGAGCTGTGGGTCTCACGGCTTAGGGTTGTACAGTCTAGGGTCTCACAGCCTAGGGTCTCACAGCCTAGGGTCTCACAGCCTAGGGTCTCACAGCCTAGGGTCTCACAGCCTAGGGTCTCACAGCCCAGGGTCTCACAGCCTAGGGTCTCACAGCCTAGGGTCTCGCAGCTTAGAGTCTCACAGCCTAGGGTTGTACAGCCTAGGGTCTCACAGCCTAGGGTCTCGCAGCTTAGAGTCTCACAGTCTAGGGTCTCACAGCCTAGGGTCTCACAGCCTAGGGTCTCACAGCCTAGGGTCTTACAGCCTAGGTTCTTACAGCCTAGGGTCTCACGGCTTAGGGTCTTACAGTCTAGGGTCTCACATTCTAGGGTCTCACAGCCTAGGGTCTCACAGCCTAGGGTCTCACAGCCTAAGGTCTTAAAGCCTAGGGTCTCACAGCCTAGGGTCTTACAGCCTAGGGTCTTACAGCCTAGGGTCTCACGGCCTAGGGTCTTACAGCCTAGGTTCTTACAGCCTAGGGTCTCACGGCTTAGGGTTTTACAGCCTTGTGTCTCACAGCCTAGAGTAGGCCTAGGGCCTTGCAGCCTACGGTCTCACAGCCTAGGGTTTTACAGCCTAGGGTCTCACAGCCTAGGGTCTCACAGCCTAAGGTCTCACAGCCTAGGGTCTCACATTCTAGGGTCTCACGGCCTAGGGTCTTACAGTCTAGGGTCTCACATTCTAGGGTCTCACAGCCTAGGGTCTCACAGCCTAGGGTCTCACAGCCTAGGGTCTTACAGCCTAGGTTCTTACAGCCTAGGGTCTCACGGCTTAGGGTCTTACAGTCTAGGGTCTCACATTCTAGGGTCTCACAGCCTAGGGTCTCACAGCCTAGGGTCTCACAGCCTAAGGTCTTAAAGCCTAGGGTCTCACAGCCTAGGGTCTTACAGCCTAGGGTCTTACAGCCTAGGGTCTCACGGCCTAGGGTCTTACAGCCTAGGTTCTTACAGCCTAGGGTCTCACGGCTTAGGGTTTTACAGCCTTGTGTCTCACAGCCTAGAGTAGGCCTAGGGCCTTGCAGCCTACGGTCTCACAGCCTAGGGTTTTACAGCCTAGGGTCTCACAGCCTAGGGTCTCACAGCCTAGGGTCTCACAGCCTAGGGTCTCACAGCCTAGGGTCTCACATTCTAGGGTCTCACGGCCTAGGGTCTTACAGTCTAGGGTCTCACATTCTAGGGTCTCACAGCCTATGGATCTCACAGCCTAGGGTCTCACAGCCTAGGGCCTACACCTAGGGTCTCACAGCCTAGGGTCTCACATTCTAGGGTCTCACATTCTAGGGTCTTACAGCCTAGGTTCTTACAGCCTAGGGTCTCACGGCTTAGGGTCTTACAGTCTAGGGTCTCACATTCTAGGGTCTCACAGCCTAGGGTTTCGCAGCCTAGGGTCTCACACTCTAGGGTCTTACAGCCTAAGGTCTCACAGCCTAGGGTCTTACAGCCTAAGGTCTCACAGCCTAGGGTCTCACAGCCTAGGGTCTTACGCCCTAGGGTCTCGCAGCCTAGGGTTTCGCAGCCTAGGGTCTCACACTCTAGGGTCTCACAGCCTAAGGTCTCACAGCCTATGGATCTCACAGCCTAGGGTCTCACAGCCTAGGGTCTCGCAGCCTAGGGTTTCGCAGCCTAGGGTCTCACAGCCTAGGGTCTCGCAGCCTAGGGTCTCGCAGCCTAGGGTCTCACAGCCTAGGGTCTCACAGCCTAGGGTCTCACAGCCTATGGTCTCACAGCCTAGGGTCTCACAGCCTATGGTCTCACAGCCTATGGTCTCACAGCCTATGGTCTCACAGCCTAGGGTCTCACGACCTAGGGTCTTACGCCCTAGGGTCTCGCAGCCTAGGGTCTCACAGTCTGGAAATCATTGGATGCCTTAATGTGGCTCCAGCCTCTGATGTGCGATAGGAACGGCTCACCATGTCGGTAATCTAAATGACTGCGGTAAGTGTCTATCCGCGTGTTATGTTTAAGTGTAGAGGCGACCTATATTGCCAGCTATGATGATGTCGAAGAAACCTATTCACTGTGTATTGTACATTACTTTGCATATCCACACGGTGTTTGACCCATGGCCACCACATCATATTGGACAACTGTCTACCCAATCTGATTGGTGGATACAAGTGGAGCACTCAGTCGGCACTATCGTTTTCTTATGTGTAGGGCCTTGAAACCTATCCAGGCACAGTTTAGCCCCGCCAAAGCCGATGTCAAGTCGTCCAATACCAGGTGAGCGGACTGGTGTATTCCCTTAGTTATATAGACGGGGCTGGCCCGGTAGCTCAGTGGGTTAGATCGTCCTGAATATACAACCAACCAGTTAGATAGGCTGGCCTAATTCTCCTTAGGCTTCACATAGTTGGTTGATTTGAAATAGGTTGATTGATATATAGTATAGGTTTAATGTGTTGGTCATTGTTTATTGGCAGGACAGGCCACGATGGCTGGTGGGTATGGTAGGATAGACCACGATGGCTGGTTGGTATGGTAGGATATGTCACGATGGCTGGTTGGTATGGTAGGATAGGCCACGATGGCTGATAGGTATGGTAGGATAGGCCACGATGGCTGGTTGGTATGGTAGCATAAGCCACGATGTCTGGTATGGTAGCATAGGCCACGATGGCTGGTGGGTATTGTAGGATAGGCCACGATGGCTGGTTGGTATGGTAGGATAGGCCACGAGGTCTGGTATGGTGGGATATGCCACGATGGCTGGTGGGTATGGTAGGATAGGCCACGATGGCTGGTTGGTATGGTAGGATAGGCCACGATGGCTGGATGGTATGATAGGATAGGTCACGATGGCTGGTTGGTATGGTAGGATAGGCCACGATGGCTGATAGGTATGGTAGGATAGGCCACGAAGGCTGGTTGGTATGTTAGGATAGGTCACGATGGCTGGTTGGTATGGTAGGATAGGCCACGATGGCTGATAGGTATGGTAGGATAGGCCACGATGGCTGGTTGGTATGGTAGGATAGACCACGATGGCTGGTGGGTATTGTAGGATAGACCACGATGGCTGGTGGGTATTGTAGGGTAGACCACGATGGTTGGTGGGTATAGTAGGCTAGGCCACGATGGTTGGTGGGTATGGTAGGATAGACCACGATGGCTGGTGGGTATGGTAGGATAGACCACGATGGCTGGTGGGTATGGTAGGATAGACCACGATGGCTGGTGGGAATGGTAGGATAGGCCGCGATGGCTGGTGGGTATGGTAGGATAGGCCACGATGGCTGGTGGGTATGGTAGGATAGGCCACGATGACTGGTGGGTATGGTAGGATAGGCCACGATGGCTGGTGGGTATGGTAGGATAGGTCACGATGGCTGGTGGGTATGGTAGGATAGGCCACGATGACTGGTTGGTATGGTAGGATAGGCCACGATGGCTGGTGGGTATGGTAGGATAGACCACGATGGCTGGTTGGTATGGTAGGATAGGTCACGATGGCTGGTTGGTATGGTAGGATAGGCCACGATGGCTGGTTGGTATGGTAGGATAGGCCACGATGGCTGATAGGTATGGTAGGATAGACCACGATGGCTAGTGGGTATTGTAGGATAGACCACGATGGCTGGTGGGTATTGTAGGGTAGACCACGATGGTTGGTGGGTATAGTAGGCTAGGCCACGATGGTTGGTGGGTATGGTAGGATAGACCACGATGGCTGGTGGGTATGGTAGGATAGACCACGATGGCTGGTGGGTATGGTAGGATAGACCACGATGGCTGGTGGGAATGGTAGGATAGGCCGCGATGGCTGGTGGGTATGGTAGGATAGGCCACGATGGCTGGTTGGTATGGTAGGATAGGCCACGATGACTGGTGGGTATGGTAGGATAGGCCACGATGGCTGGTGGGTATGGTAGGATAGGTCACGATGGCTGGTGGGTATGGTAGGATAGGCCACGATGACTGGTTGGTATGGTAGGATAGGCCACGATGGCTGGTGGGTATGGTAGGATAGACCACGATGGCTGGTTGGTATGGTAGGATAGG
The DNA here is from genome assembly GCA_964019135.1 of Arenicola marina. Classification (NCBI taxonomy): domain Eukaryota; kingdom Metazoa; phylum Annelida; class Polychaeta; family Arenicolidae; genus Arenicola; species Arenicola marina. The sequence continues at coordinate 4,453,817 of OZ025251.1, forward strand.
TCACGATGGCTGGTTGGTATGGTAGGATAGGTCACGATGGCTGGTTGGTATGGTCGGATAGGCCACGATGACTGGTTGGTATGGAAGGATAGACCACGATGGCTGGTTGGTATGGAAGGATAGACCACGATGGCTGGTTGGTTTGGTAGGACAGACCACGATGGATGGTTGGTATGGTAGGATAGGTCACGATGGCTGGTTGGTATGGTAGGATAGGCCACGATGACTGGTTGGTATGGAAGGATAGACCACGATGGCTGGTTGGTATGGAAGGATAGGCCACGATGGCTGGTTGGTATGGAAGGATAGACCACGATGGCTGGTGGGTATTGTAGGATAGGCCACGATGGCTGGTTGGTATGGTAGGATAGGTCACGATGACTGGTTGGTATGGTAGGATAGGCCACGATGTCTGGTATGGTGGGATATGCCACGATGGCTGGTGGGTATGGTAGGATAGGCCACGATGGCTGGTTGGTATGGTAGGATAGGCCACGATGGCTGGATGGTATGATAGGATAGGTCACGATGGCTGGTTGGTATGGTAGGATAGGCCACGATGGCTGATAGGTATGGTAGGATAGGCCACGAAGGCTGGTTGGTATGTTAGGATAGGTCACGATGGCTGGTTGGTATGGTAGGATAGGCCACGATGGCTGATAGGTATGGTAGGATAGGCCACGATGGCTGGTTGGTATGGTAGGATAGACCACGATGGCTGGTGGGTATTGTAGGATAGACCACGATGGCTGGTGGGTATTGTAGGGTAGACCACGATGGTTGGTGGGTATAGTAGGCTAGGCCACGATGGTTGGTGGGTATGGTAGGATAGACCACGATGGCTGGTGGGTATGGTAGGATAGACCACGATGGCTGGTGGGTATGGTAGGATAGACCACGATGGCTGGTGGGAATGGTAGGATAGGCCGCGATGGCTGGTGGGTATGGTAGGATAGGCCACGATGGCTGATGGGTATGGTAGGATAGGCCACGATGACTGGTGGGTATGGTAGGATAGGCCACGATGGCTGGTGGGTATGGTAGGATAGGTCACGATGGCTGGTGGGTATGGTAGGATAGGCCACGATGACTGGTTGGTATGGTAGGATAGGCCACGATGGCTGGTGGGTATGGTAGGATAGACCACGATGGCTGGTTGGTATGGTAGGATAGGTCACGATGGCTGGTTGGTATGGTAGGATAGGTCACGATGGCTGGTTGGTATGGTAGGATAGGCCACGATGACTGGTTGGTATGGAAGGATAGACCACGATGGCTGGTTGGTATGGAAGGATAGACCACGATGGATGGTTGGTATGGTAGGATAGGTCACGATGGCTGGTTGGTATGGTAGGATAGGCCACGATGACTGGTTGGTATGGAAGGATAGACCACGATGGCTGGTTGGTATGGAAGGATAGACCACGATGGCTGGTTGGTATGGAAGGATAGACCACGATGGCTTGTAGGTATGGTAGGATAGACCACGATGGCTGGTTGGTATGGTAGGATAGGCCACGATGACTGGTTGGTATGGAAGGATAGACCACGATGGCTGGTTGGTATGGAAGGATAGACCACGATGGCTGGTTGGTTTGGTAGGATAGACCACGATGGATGGTTGGTATGGTAGGATAGGTCACGATGGCTGGTTGGTATGGTACGATAGGCCACGATGGCTGGTGGGTATAGTAGGCTAGGCCACGATGGTTGGTGGGTATGGTAGGATAGACCACGATGGCTGGTGGGTATTGTAGGGTAGACCACGATGGTTGGTGGGAATAGTAGGCTAGGCCACGATGGCTGGTGGGTATTGTAGGATAGACCATGATGGCTGGTGGGTATTGTAGGGTAGACCACGATGGTTGGTGGGTACAGTAGGCTAGGCCACGATGGTTGGTGGGTATGGTAGGATAGACCACGATGGCTGGTGGGTATGGTAGGATAGCCCACGATGGCTGGTGGGAATGGTAGGATAGGCCGCGATGGCTGGTGGGTATGGTAGGATAGGCCACGATGGCTGGTGGGTAAGGTAGGATAGGCCACGATGACTGGTTGGTATGGTAGGATAGGCCACGATGGCTGGTGGGTATGGTTGGATAGACCACGATGGCTGGTTGGTATGGTAGGATAGACCACGATGGCTGGTGGGTATGGTAGGATAGGTCACGATGGCTGGTTGGTATGGTAGGATAGGTCACGATGGCTGGTTGGTATGGTAGGATAGGCCACGATGACTGGTTGGTATGGAAGGATAGACCACGATGGCTGGTGGGTATGATAGGATAGGCCACGATGACTGGTTGGTATGGAAGGATAGACCACGATGGCTGGTCGGTATGGAAGGATAGACCACGATGGCTGGTTGGTTTGGTAGGATAGACCACGATGGATGGTTGGTATGGTAGGATAGGTCACGATGGCTGGTTGGTATGGTACGATAGGCCACGATGGCTGGTGGGTATGGTAGGATAGGCCACGATGACAGGTTGGTATGGTAGGATAGGCCACGATGGCTGGTGGGTATGGTAGCATAGACCACGATGGTTGGTGGGTATGGTAGGGTAGGCCACGATGGCTGGTGGATATGGTAGGATAGACCACGATAGCTGGTTGGTATGGTAGGATAGACCACGATGGCTGGTGGGTATCGTAGGATAGGTCACGATGGCTGGTTGGTATGGTAGGATAGGTCACGATAGCTGGTTGGTATGGTAGGATAGGCCACGATGACTGGTTGGTATGGAAGGATAGACCACGGTGGCTGGTTGGTATGGAAGGATAGACCACGATGGCTGGTTGGTTTGGTAAGATAGACCACGATGGATGGTTGGTATGGTAGGATAGGCCACCATGGCTGATGGCCTGATAAGCTCTCCCCGTGCCGACCTCCATTGACGATACTTGAGAGTAAATGTTTGCCGCTAGATGGCGACATCGTATGGTAGGTGTGTGGCGAGACTCGCTCCATACGAATTCGTTTAGACTAAGCGCCGAAGCAACGTGCAGCGGTATCTTAAATTGATATTTACGATGTGAATACTTAAGGATGTGTCTATTTTAAAAGATTATCGTCGAATATACGTCACATTCGACTTTTTATTGGAACCTTTTGGCTCCGGCGGATTTCTGGCAGGTAGTATGGTTAGGTCAAGCAAGCCGTTGTTACCTAGAAGTTCGCGTGCGTACGGATATTGCAGATTTCAGAAGTGTTATCAAAATGAATGTGTGAACTACATTTGATGCAAAAAGCATTGTTTTGACATTTTTACAATCACTGCGGATTCATGATACTACTACACTACGGATTCATGATACCACTGTTATACAGTCTAAAGCACAGAAAGATCTGACATATTTAGCCTTCGTTCCTTCATGGGTTATTACTGTTGCTGTCATGTGTTTCAGTTTTCGACCCGGGGACAATCGGGCCAAGAGAATAACGACACCCACTAGCCCAGTGAAGAGAATTCACACCAAGGCTAAGACTATTGACACAGGTAAACGACGGACGAGTAGCGAAATAAGTAATATAACGTAATTTTCACCAACGCCATAAATATGACTTTAACAACATGACCTTTAATTGCAACTTGTATGGCACTCTATATACATGTATTTCTATTGATGCAATACGGATGAAAAAAATCGCTGCATGACCAACTTTAAGTTGCATGTTCTTTACTAATAACGATTGCGTTTGACCTTCTGAAGGGATGGAATGTAGTGGAGACGGTTGCCTGGTTACAGGAGCGGGACGTTCAGGGAAAGAGGCAGCGGCGGCGGTACGGACCACGCGAACGTCAGCCAGACCCTCAGCCCGACCATCAGCCAGACTGTCAGCCCGACCTTCAGCTCGACCTTCAGACCGACCTTCAGCCCTGCGCCGGCACTCCAATCAGAACAAGCCAGCTTCCAAGCTCGGCACTGTCTCCACACAGACTAAATCCACCTTTTCTCGAACCCTCTCACCCACCACTGGGACGGTGACCCCGCACGGGGAGGTCAAGGTCACGAAAGAACTACGGAAGGTCATGACACGTCACCATAGTAAACCAGACCGAGCGACCACGTCGCCGATCCCGGCGCCCGGGTTTCCGGTTAAGATGGGAACCGGAAAGACTGAGGGAGAGGTTGGCGCACCGCGGTTGCCTGGCAACCACGCAGTCATTACGAGGAAGGTAGCGCACAAAATGGTGGCGGGCCAATGATATGTCCAGCCCATATCGGAGGTAACATAGGTACCGTCGCTTAAGTTAATGTTATTGAGTAAAGTTTGTTATTTTACCTTTGATACGGAGATTACGTCATGCTTGTATGTATAGCTATCATTGATAAAGTATGCATTGCCCTCGACCTATGTGTGTCTTTGTTCTTTATTCATTGACCGTTTACCCTGGAGTTGAAGGTCACAGAGTACCCAACTTAAAGCAATATGTTCTGTAATATTTATATTACCAATCTCTCCTCCATGTCAAATAAGTATATTCTGTCTTGTATTTAAATCCTGAAAGCCTGTGGGCTATGCCGAGAGAAGCAAATTTGTTCACCGGAGCAGACGTTGGAGGTCGGCTTTATATCCCTGCGCGCCTGTTCGCTGTTCGGTATCCTGTGTGATGTCGACCGCGACTCGCTAGGACGTCCGCGGGCGGTAAACTAGTCCGCGCAGTTTTATGTTGAAATTGTTGTTTTACATACTCAACGAGATGTGAAACATATATGCATCATAATTTTGGGATACTCTTAGTCTTGATTCAAAAATGTAAAAAAATCTAAGATGGCGCATTTTAGTAGGCTGCTTTAACGCAAACAAGAACAGACTTTCTGAACATGACGACTCTCATTGGCTCAGAATAGTGCAATAATGATATTATCTTGGCGGCTCTGATCTAACTGTTGTGGATACCGGCTAACCATATAGTACTAACAAGGGGACTGCAGATGGATCGTTCGGGAAACACCATTTTGTCTATACGACCCTAGTCCTTCCCCAGCTAGTACCAGCCAAACCAGGACAACATTTAGTGTCGCCCTCTGGTGAGCCATTTCGTAGTTTAGTCCTGTTATCAGGACACACTATGCAACGTACAACAACGATGTGTAGCAGTGAGTCGGCCTCGGCTAGAGGCATTACGCCTTTAGCTGAAGAGGTAGAGTGACTGACTCGAGGTCGGGAGACCGTGAGTTTGACTCCCGCTGGGGACCAACACGGCTCCCGCCGTTACATATGGACTTCACACAAATCGCGGCCAAGTGTCAACTTTAGTCGCCATAGAACACTGTGCGCCCCTTGGCCAGACAAATTAGAGTTACCGTAGGGTAATAAAACCGGTGTAGGACAAAAGCCGCGGAGGACATAATCCCCGGCCCCAAACATACACTAGGACAAAATCCACGGTCCAGATACAAATAAGCACTGCTGCCAATTATACAAGCGAAATGAGAATGCTTTGGGAGTTTTCCATTTCATTTCCATTCCATTTCACATTTTAGGATCAAAGTCTTCACCAATGTTGGTAATGTTACGCCTGCAATCACGCACTGATTCAACTAAGCCAACCCCAGTGTCATCACACACAATAAGCCGCACATACACAATTTAACAAAAGACTTATATGATGCTTTGATTTATCCCTTAAATGTGCAATTGAATGAAACTATTAACACATTTTGGGATCATTAAAATCCCCACCAATTATAGTAGACTAATTATAATCTGCAAAACAATAGGTATTGGCAGCAGTGCCTATTTATATCTGGAGTTAGACTGTATTTTTGAGGCCGGGGATTATGTCCGCCGGATCTATTGTCTGTCTCCCAATAAAACAGCCCGGATAGAGCTATACGTAACAAATAGTATATTTCAAAAGATAAGAGGCGGAGATACTAAGATAGAGGCAGACTTAAAAGACATAAGAATAACAGACGCATGTGCTCTATAGCGATGACGTAATAACCAGTAGACAGCAAAGGGACAATAAAAGGTGACATGACTCTCGACAGTAACAAAAGCTTCGGAACAATCAATTTGAATGTACGAATAGCAATCGCTTCGTCTGTTATGTTAATTAAGCCGATTGTGGGTCATACCTGTGCCAAGTACGTGCAGCAACTAAGTAGAAAGAGAACTTGTGCATTTGATGGTGTGAAAATGGCGGCCGAGTGAGAGGCACGGTAGCGAGCGGTCAGCACAACTTTCGCCACTTAAACGTTTCATTTTCGACTACAACTTTGAAATACATGGATAAGTGGATTACCAAGACTTCGCGGAAACGCTCACGTAACATTAGCGCCGAATACGACAGCAAGAAGCAGCCTTGTCATCAAAAAACACCTCCTTCACTTCACACCATGAGCGATAATTCCAAAACACAGCGGGAGGCCATGTTGGTCACACCTGTAGTGGCAGCGGTGTTGGATAACCCAATGGCGGACACAGAGGACACTGATGGAAATACGAGTCTCCCAATCGAAATTATAGGTGAGAACTCAAGCTGTATTGCCGCCCTTCGTAGTGAAAACGAAGATTTAAAGTCAGAACTAGAACTCTTGAAAGGGTTAGTCATTAACCAAAATGAACGTATTAATGTTCTCACAGAGCGTGTAGAGGACCTTACTCTGCGCTCGATGAAACACAATGTCCTACTGCACAATATTCCTGAAAGTGTGGAGAAGAGGGCTACAGAGGACTGTGAACATGTTGTGACAAACTACTTGACAAACTCTGGCTTTAGCGGTCATATCCCCCCAATTGACTGTGCGCATCGACTAGGCCGTCAAGCCGCCAGTGATACCAAAGGAAGACCCAGGCCAATAGTTGTTCGCTTCGCTACTCAAAAGGGTGCCAATACACTACTGCAGTATGGCAGAGCTCAGAGAAAGAAGGGCCATGATCAGGGTAAAATCACTCCGCAATATCCAATTGATACGATAGAAAAACGACGCCGATTTAGTGAGAAGATTGCGGATGTGAAAAAGAAGGCAGGCGTCACACCGGTTACGATAAAAATGACTAAAGACAGACTTTGGATCAATGGCCAGTTGCAAAGGGACCCCCTTCCCAAGCCGTCACCCAAGGATATCTTGCACATTTCGATCTCGGAAAGAGAAAAGCTCTCCAGTCACATTACCAGCTCAACAGGCCGCACTGCCAGCTCTGGCAGCGTCTCGATAACTGCGACTAAAATCCCCGTGAGCTCTATTGGAGACGTCCGAGCCGCTTACAGGGCTCTGATGCTGGACCCCGCCAGGCAGGAGGCTGCCCATGTGACCTCTGCCTTTCGCTTCAAGGACACGTGCCCATCGCAAGAAACAACAGAAGGATGGCAGGACGACGGAGCTCATGGAGCGGGGCGTCACCTTCGGTACCTGATGCGGCGTCACCAGCTTGACAGCGTCGCCATATTCCTTACAATATCAACGAACAGCGCACAGCTAGGACAAAGCAGCTTCAAGCTGATTGAGTCATCATTGGAAGGCTTGGTCTGAAGACCCTCTACGTAATTAGCCAGCCTTTCCAATTACGATCCCTCCCCAAATTAGACTCTGACGTGAAAAACTCCGCTTGAGTTAAAGCGGTTCTTTCAAGTGGTATTCCAACAACTGTTGAAATGGTAACCACTTACCTGAAATTAACTACTGCGTCAAGTCGCAGCTGACAGCATGTTAGCGACATAATCACTGCCAACAGTTGGGTGACACCGCGAGGGGTCCATTTCCATTTTCATTTTCTTTCCTTCCTTTCTTCCCTGTTTTCGCTTCTGTTTGTTTTGACCGTGAGCTTCTACCCGTAGCCGCACGAAATGTACATAGGGTTAAAGAGTTGTACTTGCATATCACTGCTTCTCGCCCGCACATCGCCTGGTTTTAACACCTGCTATATTTTCTCGCGTTCTCGTTTTGTTTTTCTTTGCAATCAACTTAAATTTCATACATGTACATTCACGAAGCGACCTACCGATGTCCTGTTACTATGTACTGCTGTATTTTACTCTCTCGTGTTCAACTCGATTTAGTCTTCTGCTCCTTATTTTTCCTTAGACTATGTGCGAGATGCCCGATGTAATGTGTCCGACCCAATGTGAGAAGCTGCTGGAACACGTGTCCTCTGTAAAAACGAGATTATGTTCGGGCGATATTGCCATGAATCCTGGTCCCTCCCCAGGTCGGGGTCCCAGAGTCCAGTCTGTCAGAGCTGTTTCTGTGTGTCATGCGAACGTGAACGGCTTGCACGACGATGAAATGAACTATATTACTGCGAACTTTGTTGGTAGCCACGATATTATTTGCATAACTGAAACGCACTTAAATCCGGCTTCTATTGTCGATTTTAGTCTTTCAGGTTACCAACAGCCCTTTCGCCGAGATCGAATAGCAGGGACCTGGGGCGGAGTTTTGGTATGGGTCTCTGATGGTATACTGGCCACACGTAGAACTGATCTTGAGGCAGGGGATATCGAGAGCATTTGGTTAGAATGTCTCATAGGCAATAACAAGTTCTTATTTTGTGGGATTTACAGACCACCAAGTTCTCCTGTCGGGTTTTGGGACACACTTCAAATCAACGTTGACAACGCCAAGAGCTATCTCGACTGTAACATTCTATTGACAGGTGATCTTAATGCAGACGAAGTAACAAACCCAAGTCATCATTTGCATATGCTCACTTTGGCAAACAATAATCACATGAAGATCCATGTAGACAAGCCTACGCGCGTTACCGCTCGTTCAAAGTCCATTTTAGACCAGTTTTTAAGCACCCCTACTGACCTGGTAAAGAATGTTGACATTCTCACACCAGTCACCACTAGTGCCCACTCTGTGATTGTTTGTGAACTCAGTTTTAAATCGCATACGACTAAATGCTACAAATGCAAGGTTTGGTATTATGACAAAGCCGACTTTGATCAGTTTCGTGAAGCTCTGTCACATACGGACTGGAGCGAATACTTTCTGTCCGGGGACCCAGATACTATGTGTGAGGCGTGGACGTCGCGGTTTCTTAGCTTCTGTACAGATTTCATTCCAAACAAGGTAGTTACTATTCGTCCGAAGGATAAACCTTTTTTTAATAAGGAACTTAGATGTAAAAAGAGGGCTCTTGACAGGCTTCATGGTAAAGCACGGAAGTCCAGTAGAGACACGGACTGGGCCGAGTACAGAAGACAGCGTAACGAATATATCACAAACTTAAGGGAGGCAAAAGCTACCTACTTGTATGATTTAGAATGTGTATTGAACGAATCAAGCTCTGTGACGCCAAAGAAATGGTGGCGCATCTCCAAACAAATGCTTGGCATAAATGATAGTTGCGGGTACCCAGTCTTACAGGCTGATGGTCGAGCTGAGTCCAATCCTCACACTAAAGCATCTATGTTTAATAACTACTTTTTATCCCATTCAACTCTCGATGTAAGTGAGCGCGTCAGCCTAGACACAGACGGTGATTGTATGCTCACGGGTTTAAATAACATCTCTGTTACACAGGACGAAGTAGTCGATCTGCTTAAATGCATAGATATAAAGAAAGCCTGTGGTCCTGATGGGATTAGCCCTCGAATGTTACGCGAAGCCGGCTCTTGTATAAGCGAGCCGCTCATGATATTGTTTAATGAATGCCTGAAGGATTGCAAGATGCCTCGTCTGTGGAAGCAAGCAAGCGTTATCCCCATATTCAAAAAAGGTAGTAGAAGCCTAGTCGACAACTATAGGCCAGTCTCGCTACTAAGCTGTACCGGGAAGCTGTTCGAAAGGATTATATTTAAACATACGTTTAACTATCTGCGTGACAATGAAATACTCTCTAGACTTCAGTCTGGGTTTATACCAGGCGACAGCACGGTTAACCAACTTGTCCATCTATATCATATATTTAGTGAGGCTTTAGACAAACGCAAGATTGTCCGTGTTGTGTTCTGCGATATATCAAAGGCATTTGATCGTGTTTGGCACGTTGGTCTTATCCACAAACTTAAGCGTATTGGAATTACTGGCAGACTTCTGGACTGGTTTAAAAACTACCTCGATGACAGGTATCAGAGTGTGGTGATTGATGGCGCAGCGTCTCCTCTGGGTCATATCCAAGCGGGGGTTCCACAGGGATCAGTCCTGGGTCCTCTTTTATTTTTAGTTTATATCAACGATATCGTCGACGGGTTACAGTCAAAAATTAGACTCTTCGCTGACGACACAACTGTATATGTCATTGTAGACGATGATGATCAATTGGATGATGGAATTGATATGTTAAACTGTGATTTGCAAAAAATGGAGTCCTGGGCCTCGCGGTGGTTTGTAACGTTTAGCGCACCTAAGACAAAGTCTATGACCATATCCAATAAACCCATAACTGATTTACCGCCATTGCAAATGGGAGGCGAAGTTTTACAAAATACTACCCAACATAAACATCTTGGCGTAACCTTGAACTCTAAACTCACATGGTCATCTCATATCAGTGAAATGTGTCTTAAGGCGAGTAGAAGGGTCGATTTGTTGTCCAGACTGCGTTACAAGTTAAACCGAGGTACGCTAGATTTAATGTATAAAACCTTCGTGCGTCCCACTATGGAATATGCATGTGTCCTTTGGGATGGTTGCACACAGGCGGACGCTGACAGGCTAGAAGCCGTTCAGCTGAGAGCAGGCCGTCTTGTATCCGGGGCGATTAAACACACTAGTCACTCGCTTATCTATCAAGAATTCGGTTGGGAAACATTGAGTGCTCGTCGTAAAAGATTTCAATTGTTACTGTTTCACAAGATGTTTTATGGGAACGCCCCAAGTTATTTATGCGATATTTTACCTCAAAATGTAACACAAAGAACACACTACGCGCTTCGTAATGCTCTGCCTTTGAACGTCACGACCGTTAAGGCGCGACTTTCTTCTTATTACAACTCGTTTCTACCAAGTGTGATAAGGCTCTGGAATGAACTACCTATCAATATAAGATCCATGTGCGACCATAAAACTTTCAAACAGGCCTTAGTGAATAAGGATATTTGTCATAAGAGGGAGACCTCCAAGTTATTTAACTTTGGCCGGCGCGGCACGAACGTTGTACACTCGCGACTGAGAATGAATTGTAGTAAGTTAAGGGCTCATCTTTTTGATATGTGTATAATTAATGATCAACAATGTAATTGTGGCGCACCTCGTGAAGATACCACTCACTACTTTTTAGAATGCCCGATGTATACTATCATACGCGACAGATTATTGCAAAATGTAATGAAAATTACAAGTTTTACACTCGGAACCATTTTATTCGGGAATGCCAACTTAACTTTGCAAGAAAATTTAGAAATATTTAAAGCTGTACATGTGTATATTGAAAAGACAAGGCGTTTTAACACCTAGTTTCGCTTGTTGGAACGCGTATATTTACGAACTCTCTTTCCTTTTGCCATACTACGACGCACAGAGAGAGCCAACAAATTCCATCGCAGTGTGTCATTTAGTGAACTAATTCTACAAGTTTATTAAGTTGTTTGCCTGTAATATATGTTTCTTATTTTTCAAGTAATATATGTTTCTTATTTTTCAAGCAAGAGGAATTTGTATAGGCTTTGCCTGCTTTCCAATTGCCAAATAAAAATATGTTTAAACCAACTTGTGCATAAATTTACATCCCCTTGCTTGAGAGAGGTGGGTTTAAGCGCCCCCCCCCCTTTATAATGTATTTGTGCTGTATGCTGTCGTTCTTTCATGAAAACAACCACAGCTCACCCAAAATACTCCACCAATCGCCTGACCTATTACACATAGAAACCAAGTTCACCGCAATGCGATAGATGCACTGATTCTTCCGTTATGAGGTTATGAGGAACTGATCCCACAAAATGGACACCCACCCGGCCTCCCACACCCACCTCGGCCACTTGAAGCGCACTACGCCAGTGTCAGTTAGAGCTGCAAGCGCCAGCAGTGCGTGTGTGTATAGCCGGGATGTTGTTGGCAGAGTGCGGTCGTTCACCTCTGTCACTGAGTGGCACAATTAAACTACATAATTATGGGCCTGCATTGGACATGGGTGAGGCATGTAGCCGCCACAGGGGGAGCAGGGAGGGACAGGGTGGGTGGAGACCGCGAGGACGCAGGCAGCGGACGCCAATTAAGTGACGCGTTCTCGGTGCATGTTCCACGCATTCCAATCCTTTTTTTCGCGCTTTAATTTTGGTCAACTCTTTTTATTTTCTCGAGAAAACGAGGCCAATAAACCAGCAACGCGTGAAATAAGGATGGCGTCCTTGTGGCAAACGGAACACAAGATATAATGCCTCGAACAGTGGCGGGTCCAGAAATTTGCGAAAGGGGGAGGGGGACGGGGGCATTATTTATTTAAGTACTATCCAGGCGCTTGAGAAACTTGCAACCGGGTGGGAGAGGGGGGGGGGGGGTGGTAGTAAAGTTATTTATTTGTAAGCATAGAGGGAGCGGGGGTGGGGGGGGGGGTGGGTGGGCATGTGCCCCCTGTGCCCCCCGTCCATCTGGACTGGACAGGTCAGTTCCAAATGCCGAATCCCTACGTCCATTGTTAAGGCGTCGACGGCCGAATCCATTTTTCCGTAGGTTTATCCCCCCCCCCCTTGGGAGCCAGTTAAAGTCGGCTTCTCCGAGCATGCCCAGCCGCCCCCCCGCGCACACTCCTCGGTCGGAAGTTTTAGAGAGCAACCCCCCCCCCCTTGGCAAATTCTTAGATCCGCCCCTGTCATTGGTAAGCGAAGCCGATAATTTTGCTTACAATATAACACAATACAAGCCGACGACCCGCATTCAGGTTGCAACCCAAAACGTCTTACCAACACAGCTATGTACCGTGAATACTTACCAGATTGAGAATAAATATTTGATTATCTAGTTATATTTATACCAAGGCCACCGGACACAAACTGGTAAGTGACCTTGGTGGCCGCTGTCCGCGGAATGGGCTAAATAAAGGGTTGGCACGTACCTTAAGATAGGCCAACGCGCAAAACCCAAAAAGCCTAGATGGGTATTTATAAAGCCTACAGCTACTTCGCGTCAATGTAAATTGGTTTAGTCTCACGTGCCAGAGTGCTTCTAATAGAAAAACGATTTAATTTTATAGACACTACTTTTGAAATGCGGTTACTCTGTAATTACTGTGTTATATTTGTGCCTATTCAGATTGAAAACACCCTTTCACTACTTCTTAAATATCTCACTTATTATGTTGTCAAATCATAAGGCTGGCGTGTACGCGTACGTGTGAGTGTGCCTGTGGGTAGGTGGGGAGAGGGTGGGACGGTTGATCGAGGTCGACTGGGACAAATTTTGATAACCGCTCCTCTGTCCAATTAATTCGAGAGGAGTGGGGCGTACTATGAAACATGCGATGCCAGATCCCTCCACCGAACACTGTAACGGTCTCACGACCGCCCCCGCCCCCCATGTCCTCCCGCCCCCTTTCCCCCACCCCACCCGAAGCGATTGGCCCGGTGCCATGGTATTTCTCCGTTTATTCACTGTTGTTAAGGATTAAGCGTTGTCGCCCCGAAAGTCTTTCTACCAAGTACATGTCATGAAAACCTGTCGGTGGCGCGTCGCAAGCCAAGGTAACAGACAGGGCGAGTGCCACAGAACCACTGGGAGCAAAACTCAAAGGAACAGCGCCCTCTATTGTGAGATTGAAGAGCCTCTCACGGGCGATAATAGCAATAAAACTGTGTTTGTGCAGCTGAGCGGTGACAATATCGCCGGGAACGAAACTTGATACCAAATTGAACCGGACAGGCGAAAAATATATCATCGGTCTTGGTACATGGAGCGGACATCATACTTTCACTTACGTGACTCAGCGCTCTGCGACTCTGGCAGGTGCACGACATAAACTGTAGCCGACTGTGTCTGCATGGCCTGGCAACACAGCAATACAGCTTACACAGGTTCCGCCTGGGACTGCACACTGAAAGTGAAAATCGCAAGTTCAGCCCAGTCAAGTCTTGTCGAACTTGTTTATCGCAGGGGCAACTTTGCTTTTCATTGACGGTCTGATACATGTGTTTGAGTTGATTCGTATGAGATACACCCAGTTTAGCACAACAGCTCATTTCTCCAGAACAGCCTGATTGGTATCAGTACATAGGTTACAGGGCTATCATCATGGCTTGGGAAGACTTCTGTGGCTCTCCATTGTGGGTATGTATTTAGCACTTTGTTTGGGTGATTTTCAAATTGCATTATTTTTCCTGTTTTTAGCGTCTATTGTATTTTTCTTTTATAATTTATAGCCTATTGGAATATTTATATCCTAAGTTTTATCAATACAATGTATGGATATAAAGTAGTAGGGTAGTCAAGTATAAGTTAAAGATATATTAGAAGCTGCTAAAAAGGGTATATTTTATTTTATGTGAATTGGTCATAGTGATCCAAGGAGAGGTCGAAGGGATATTGAAGTTAGAAATGTCCCATTCCAAAATTTCATCAAGGGTTATAGTTTATTTTAAATTAATTGCCAAATGTGCTGATACAGGGATATGAGTAAACTATGAAACTGACCAAGAATAGGCGAAACAGAGTGGTTAGTAGCTGTATTCGCGGTATTGGTCATGCGATGTTGTAAACTACATAGTATTGCATTTTATCCAATAAGGTCTATCCATTAAGGAGGGGGAAACCTAAACATTTCAGAGCCCTAATGTCGTTCACTTGCCGAACCCATCAGCCCTCCGGTTTGTTGATAACAATATCTGCAGTGGCACCATCTGGCATTGCTAAATCCAAGTATTTACACTACCAATACCGCCAAAACAGCCACCAACGACCCGTTTCCCTATTCTTGCTCCGTTTTACAAAACGAAGTCCGTTTCGTGGTTTACCCATACTGCTGATACAGTATTTCAAAGGATAGCAAATGTTTTTTACAGAATGTCCTCATCTCTTGGCACAACTATCCAGTTCCTAATTCTCTTGGCATTCCTATTCAATTCTCCTTATTTATGTTTAATTCTTCTGGCACACCCATCTACTATCTGTTGGCTGTACTATCTACTTCTCTTCCTCTTGGCATTCCCATCCACTTCCTCTTCTCCTGGTACTCCTTATCTGCCTACCCTTTTACCCAGATGGAGACAATCCGGCGGGAAAGAGAGATGTAATTGCCACAAGCTATTTTTTTACTTTAGTCTAAGCAGATCTCATAGTAGGTGTCCTATATTCTCACATTTTATGTCGAGAAGGGGGGGGGAGGGGGAGGAGGGGCTGTTAGATCCCCCGCCACTTGTCAACTTAGTTGTAGTGAAGTTGTTGACAATGCCTCAAGATGTACAGCTATTGACCTGCCGACTGGTAAATATAACACATCGGCCAACTTAGGAAATGTTGCTACATTTCTGGTAATCTTCTCTTGTTTTGTTGCATTTCCAGGAGAGTGCTAATGTGACTGGCACCAATGGCTCGACCCCTTTTCCCACCTTGACTGAATGCTTCCAGAATACAGTCCTAGTCTGGGTGCCTTGTGGTTACATGTTCCTGGTCGCACCAGTCTACTTTTGTGTGCTGGCCAGAACCAAGGAACAGGTCATACCACATTCATGGCTTAATCTGACTAAGATGGTAAGCCCCTAATCCATATAATCCTGTAACAACGATCCATACTTAACTTGGGACTCCTTACCCAAATGCTTTCTTTGGAGAGAAGTAGGTACTATTAGCATCTGAAGTGTTACAAATATAAATGTGGAAGCCACCTTAGTTGTGACTACTATACCACAGAGTTATCTACTGAAAAACTTTGCCATTACAGATTGTGGGATGTCTCCTTATGGCGCTCTTCCTGATAGAAATGGTCTGTGAAGCCTACCAATCCACTCAGGAAATCACTCTATATGGGGCACTGGTACTCGCTCCATGCCTCAACTTTCTGGCTGTGGTAAGTACCTGGGTGTATCATCCTAGGACGTGTACCAGTAACTACTCATTTACAAAGCCTGTGTCTCTTACAGTGTTTGTTATGAGGCTTAATGTGTCCATTGATACTAAGTGATATAGAGAGTGGTTAAACTATATCTCACTGACTTCCCTATGTGTCTTTGACTTCCTCTATATATATGATTGAACGGCCCGTATTAGAACAAAAAGTCTTTTCTGGAAAAAGTGCGGAGCCTACTACCAACATCTTACATATCCTTTGATTTTTGCAGGGATGCGCTCTACTACTGGTGGAGTTTGGTAGAAAAAAGGGTGTCCGCAACACTGGCACACTCTTCATATTCTGGCTTTTACAAGCTATATGTACAGCTATCCTTCTGGCGTCCTTAAGCAGAGAGGCTGTGGTACAGGTACAGTAAATTGTACTCACTGAGAGACTTGTACAGGTAGAGTAAATTGTACTCACAAAGAGGCTGTGGTACAGTTAGAGTAAATTGTACTCACAGAGAGGCTGTGGTACAGGTAGGGTATATTGTACTCACAGAGAGGCTGTGGTACAGGTAGAGTATATTGTACTCACAGAGAGGCTGTGGTACAGGTAGAGTATTTTGTACTCACAGACAGACTGTGGTACAGGTAGGGTATATTGTACTCACAGAGAGGCTGTGGTACAGGTAGGGTATATTGTACTCACAGAGAGGCTGTGGTACAGGTAGAGTATATTGTACTCATAAAGAGGCTGTGGGACAGGTAGAGTAAATTGTACTCACAGAGAGGCTGTGGTACAGGTAGGGTAAATTGTACTCACAGACAGACTGTGGCACAGGTAGAGTATATTGTATTCACAGAGAGGCTGTGGTACAGGTAGAGTATATTGTACTCACAGAGAGGCTGTGGTACAGGTAGAGTATATTGTACTCACAGAGAGGCTGTGGTACAGGTAGAGAATATTGTACTCATAAAGAGGCTGTGGTACAGGTAGAGTAAATTGTACTCACAGAGAGGCTGTGGTACAGGTAGAGAATATTGTACTCATAAAGAGGCTGTGGTACAGGTAGAGTATATTATACTCACAGACAGACTGTGGTACAGGTAGAGTATATTGTACTCACAGACAGACTGTGGTACAGGTAGGGTATATTGTACTCACAGAGAGGCTTTGGTACAGGTAGAGTATATTGTACTCACAGACAGACTGTGGTACAGGTAGAGTATATTGTACTCACAGACAGACTGGTACAGGTAGGGTATATTGTACTCACAGAGAGGCTTTGGTACAGGTAGAGTATATTGTACTCACAGACAGACTGGTACAGGTAGGGTATATTGTACTCACAGAGAGGCTTTGGTACAGGTAGAGTATATTGTACTCACAGAGAGGCTGTGGTACAGGTAGAGTATTTTGTACTCACAGAGAGGCTGTGGTACAGGTAGAGTATATTGTATCCACAGAGAGGCTGTGGTACAGGTAGAGTGTATTGTATTCACAGAGAGGCTTTGGTACAGGTAGAGTATATTGTACTCACAGAGAGGCTGTGCTACAGGTAGAGTATTTTGTACTCACAGAGAGGCTGTGGTACAGGTAGAGTATATTGTATCCACAGAGAGGCTGTGGTACAGGTAGAGTATATTGTATTCCCAGAGAGGCTTTGGTACAGGTAGAGTATTTTGTATTCACAGAGAGGCTTTGGTACAGGTAGAGTATATTGTATTCACAGAGAGGCTTTGGTACAGGTAGAGTATATTGTATTCACAGAGAGGCTTCGGTACAGGTAGAGTATATTGTATTCACAGAGAGGCTGTGGTACAGGTAGGGTATATTGTACTCACAGAGAGGCTGTGGTACAGGTAGAGTATATTGTACTCACAGAGAGGCTTTGGTACAGGTAGAGTATATTGTATTCACAGAGAGGCTGTGGTACAGGTAGAGTATATTGTATTCACAGAGAGGCTGTGGTACAGGTAGAGTATATTGTATTCACAGAGAGGATGTGGTACAGGTAGAGTATATTGCATTCACAGAGAGGCTTTGGTACAGGTAGAGAATATATTGTACTCACAGAGAGGCTGTGGTACAGGTAGAGTATATTGTATTCACAGAGAGGCTTTGGTACAGGTAGAGTATATTGTACTCACAGAGAGGCTGTGGTACAGGTAGAGTATATTGTACTCATAAAGAGGCTGTGGTACAGGTAGAGTAAATTGTACTCACAGAGAGGCTGTGGTACAGGTCGAGTATATTGTATTCACAGAGAGGCTGTGGTACAGGTAGAGTATATTGTACTCATAAAGAGGCTGTGGTACAGGTAGAGTAAATTGTACTCATAAAGAGGCTGTGGTGCAGGTAGAGTATATTGTACTCATAGAGAGGCTGTGGTACAGGTAGAGTATATTGTATTCACAGAGAGGCTGTGGTGCAGGTAGAGTATATTGTACTCACAGAGAGGCTGTGGTACAGGTAGAGTATATTGTACTCACAGAGAGGCTTTGGTACAGGTAGAGTATATTGTACTCACAGACAGACTGTGGTACAGGTAGAGTATATTGTACTCACAGAGGGGCTGTGGTACAGGTAGAGTATATTGTACTCACAGAGAGGCTGTGGTACAGGTAGAGTATTTTGTACTCACAGAGAGGCTGTGGTACAGGTAGAGTATATTGTACTCACAGAGAGGCTTTGGTACAGGTAGAGTATATTGTACTCACAGACAGACTGTGGTACAGGTTGTTTATATTGTACTCACAGAGAAGCTGTGGTACAGGTAGGGTATATTGTACTCACAGAGAGGCTGTGGTACAGGTAGGGTATATTGTACTCACAGAGAGGCTGTGGCACAGGTAGAGTATATTGTACTCACAGACAGACTGTGGTACAGGTAGAGTATATTGCACTCACAGACAGACTGTGGTACAGGTAGGATATATTGTATTCACAGAGAGGCTTTGGTACAGGTAGAGTATATTGTACTCACAGACAGACTGTGGTACAGGTAGAGTATATTGTACTCACAGACAGACTGGTACAGGTAGGGTATATTGTACTCACAGAGAGGCTTTGGTACAGGTAGAGTATATTGTACTCACAGAGAGGCTGTGGTACAGGTAGAGTATTTTGTACTCACAGAGAGGCTGTGGTACAGGTAGAGTATATTGTACCCACAGAGAGGCTGTGGTACAGGTAGAGTATATTGTATTCACAGAGAGGCTTTGGTACAGGTAGAGTATATTGTACTCACAGAGAGGCTGTGCTACAGGTAGAGTATTTTGTACTCACAGAGAGGCTGTGGTGCAGGTAGAGTATATTGTATCCACAGAGAGGCTGTGGTACAGGTAGAGTATATTGTATTCACAGAGAGGCTTTGGTACAGGTAGAGTATATTGTACTCACAGAGAGGCTGTGGTACAGGTAGAGTATATTGTATCCACAGAGAGGCTGTGGTACAGGTAGAGTATATTGTATCCACAGAGAGGCTATGGTACAGGTAGAGTATTTTGTATTCACAGAGAGGCTTTGGTACAGGTAGAGTATATTGTATTCACAGAGAGGCTTTGGTACAGGTAGAGTATATTGTATTCACAGAGAGGCTTTGGTACAGGTAGAGTATATTGTATTCACAGAGAGGCTGTGGTACAGGTAGAGTATATTGTATTCACAGAGAGGCTTTGGTACAGGTCGAGTATATTGTATTCACAGAGAGGATGTGGTACAGGTAGAGTATATTGTACTCACAGAGAGGCTTTGGTACAGGTAGAGTATATTGTACTCTCAGAGAGGCTGTGGTACAGGTAGAGTATATTGTATTCACAGAGAGGCTGTGGTACAGGTAGAGTATATTGTATTCACAGAGAGGCTGTGGTACAGGTAGAGTATATTGTACTCACAGAGAGGCTTTGGTACAGGTAGAGTATATTGTACTCACAGACAGACTGTGGTACAGGTAGAGTATATTGTACTCACAGAGGGGCTGTGGTACAGGTAGAGTATATTGTACTCACAGAGAGGCTGTGGTACAGGTAGAGTATTTTGTACTCACAGAGAGGCTGTGGTACAGGTAGAGTATATTGTACTCACAGAGAGGCTTTGGTACAGGTAGAGTATATTGTACTCACAGACAGACTGTGGTACAGGTAGAGTATATTGTACTCACAGAGAGGCTGTGGTACAGGTAGGGTATATTGTACTCACAGAGAGGCTGTGGTACAGGTAGGGTATATTGTACTCACAGAGAGGCTGTGGTACAGGTAGAGTATATTGTACTCACAGACAGACTGTGGTACAGGTAGAGTATATTGTACTCACAGTCAGACTGTGGTACAGGTAGGGTATATTGTACTCACAGAGAGGCTTTGGTACAGGTAGAGTATATTGTACTCACAGACAGACTGTGGTACAGGTAGAGTATATTGTACTCACAGACAGACTGGTACAGGTAGGGTATATTGTACTCACAGAGAGGCTTTGGTACAGGTAGAGTATATTGTACTCACAGAGAGGCTGTGGTACAGGTAGAGTATATTGTACCCACAGAGAGGCTGTGGTACAGGTAGAGTATATTGTATTCACAGAGAGGCTTTGGTACAGGTAGAGTATATTGTACTCACAGAGAGGCTGTGCTACAGGTAGAGTATTTTGTACTCACAGAGAGGCTGTGGTGCAGGTAGAGTATATTGTATCCACAGAGAGGCTGTGGTACAGGTAGAGTATATTGTATTCACAGAGAGGCTTTGGTACAGGTAGAGTATATTGTACTCACAGAGAGGCTGTGGTACAGGTAGAGTATATTGTATCCACAGAGAGGCTGTGGTACAGGTAGAGTATATTGTATCCACAGAGAGGCTGTGGTACAGGTAGAGTATTTTGTATTCACATAGAGGCTTTGGTACAGGTAGAGTATATTGTATTCACAGAGAGGCTTTGGTACAGGTAGAGTATATTGTATTCACAGAGAGGCTTTGGTACAGGTAGAGTATATTGTATTCACAGAGAGGCTGTGGTACAGGTAGGGTATATTGTACTCACAGAGAGGCTGTGGTACAGGTAGAGTATATTGTACTCACAGAGAGGCTTTGGTACAGGTAGAGTATATTGTATTCACAGAGAGGCTGTGGTACAGGTAGAGTATATTGTATTCACAGAGAGGCTGTGGTACAGGTAGAGTATATTGTATTCACAGAGAGGATGTGGTACAGGTAGAGTATATTGTACTCACAGAGAGGCTTTGGTACAGGTAGAGTATATTGTACTCACAGAGAGGCTGTGGTACAGGTAGAGTATATTGTATTCACAGAGAGGCTGTGGTACAGGTAGAGTATATTGTATTCACAGAGAGGCTGTGGTACAGGTAGAGTATATTGTACTCACAGAGAGGCTTTGGTACAGGTAGAGTATATTGTACTCACAGACAGACTGTGGTACAGGTAGAGTATATTGTACTCACAGAGGGGCTGTGGTACAGGTAGAGTATATTGTACTCACAGAGAGGCTGTGGTACAGGTAGAGTATTTTGTACTCACAGAGAGGCTGTGGTACAGGTAGAGTATATTGTACTCACAGAGAGGCTTTGGTACAGGTAGAGTATATTGTACTCACAGACAGACTGTGGTACAGGTAGAGTATATTGTACTCACAGAGAGGCTGTGGTACAGGTAGGGTATATTGTACTCACAGAGAGGCTGTGGTACAGTTAGGGTATATTGTACTCACAGAGAGGCTGTGGTACAGGTAGAGTATATTGTACTCACAGACAGACTGTGGTACAGGTAGAGTATATTGTACTCACAGTCAGACTGTGGTACAGGTAGGGTATATTGTACTCACAGAGAGGCTTTGGTACAGGTAGAGTATATTGTACTCACAGACAGACTGTGGTACAGGTAGAGTATATTGTACTCACAGACAGACTGGTACAGGTAGGGTATATTGTACTCACAGAGAGGCTTTGGTACAGGTAGAGTATATTGTACTCACAGAGAGGCTGTGGTACAGGTAGAGTATTTTGTACTCACAGAGAGGCTGTGGTACAGGTAGAGTATATTGTATCCACAGAGAGGCTGTGGTACAGGTAGAGTATATTGTATTCACAGAGAGGCTTTGGTACAGGTAGAGTATTTTGTACTCACAGAGAGGCTGTGGTACAGGTAGAGTATATTGTGTCCACAGAGAGGCTTTGGTACAGGTAGAGTATATTGTATTCACAGAGAGGCTTTGATACAGGTAGAGTATATTGTACTCACAGAGAGGCTTTGGTACAGGTAGAGTATATTGTACTCACAGAGAGGCTTTGGTACAGGTAGAGTATATTGTATTCACAGAGAGGCTGTGGTACAGGTAGAGTATATTGTATTCACAGAGAGGCTGTGGTACAGGTAGAGTATATTGTATTCACAGAGAGGATGTGGTACAGGTAGAGTATATTGTACTCACAGAGAGGCTTTGGTACAGGTAGAGTATATTGTACTCACAGAGAGGCTGTGGTACAGGTAGAGTATATTGTATTCACAGAGAGGCTGTGGTACAGGTAGAGTATATTGTATTCACAGAGAGGCTGTGGTACAGGTAGAGTATATTGTACTCACAGAGAGGCTTTGGTACAGGTAGAGTATATTGTACTCACAGACAGACTGTGGTACAGGTAGAGTATATTGTACTCACAGAGGGGCTGTGGTACAGGTAGAGTATATTGTACTCACAGAGAGGCTGTGGTACAGGTAGAGTATTTTGTACTCACAGAGAGGCTGTGGTACAGGTAGAGTATATTGTACTCACAGAGAGGCTTTGGTACAGGTAGAGTATATTGTACTCACAGACAGACTGTGGTACAGGTAGAGTATATTGTACTCACAGAGAGGCTGTGGTACAGGTAGGGTATATTGTACTCACAGAGAGGCTGTGGTACAGGTAGGGTATATTGTACTCACAGAGAGGCTGTGGTACAGGTAGAGTATATTGTACTCACAGACAGACTGTGGTACAGGTAGAGTATATTGTACTCACAGTCAGACTGTGGTACAGGTAGGGTATATTGTACTCACAGAGAGGCTTTGGTACAGGTAGAGTATATTGTACTCACAGACAGACTGTGGTACAGGTAGAGTATATTGTACTCACAGACAGACTGGTACAGGTAGGGTATATTGTACTCACAGAGAGGCTTTGGTACAGGTAGAGTATATTGTACTCACAGAGAGGCTGTGGTACAGGTAGAGTATTTTGTACTCACAGAGAGGCTGTGGTACAGGTAGAGTATATTGTATCCACAGAGAGGCTGTGGTACAGGTAGAGTATATTGTATTCACAGAGAGGCTTTGGTACAGGTAGAGTATTTTGTACTCACAGAGAGGCTGTGGTACAGGTAGAGTATATTGTATCCACAGAGAGGCTTTGGTACAGGTAGAGTATATTGTATTCACAGAGAGGCTTTGGTACAGGTAGAGTATATTGTACTCACAGAGAGGCTTTGGTACAGGTAGAGTATATTGTACTCACAGAGAGGCTGTGGTACAGGTGGAGTATATTGTATCCACAGAGAGGCTGTGGTACAGGTAGAGTATATTGTATCCACAGAGAGGCTGTGGTACAGGTAGAGTATATTGTACTCACAGAGAGGCTGTGGTACAGGTAGAGTATTTTGTACTCACAGAGAGGCTGTGGTACAGGTAGAGTATATTGTATCCACAGAGAGGCTGTGGTACAGGTAGAGTATATTGTATTCACAGAGAGGCTTTGGTACAGGTAGAGTATATTGTACTCACAGAGAGGCTGTGCTACAGGTAGAGTATATTGTACTCACAGAGAGGCTGTGGTACAGGTAGAGTATATTGTATCCACAGAGAGGCTTTGGTACAGGTAGAGTATATTGTATTCACAGAGAGGTATTGGTATAGGTAGAGTATATTGTACTCACAGAGAGGCTTTGGTACAGGTAGAGTATATTGTACTCACAGAGAGGCTGTGGTACAGGTGGAGTATATTGTATCCACAGAGAGGCTGTGGTACAGGTAGAGTATATTGTATCCACAGAGAGGCTGTGGTACAGGTAGAGTATATTGTATTCACAGAGAGGCTTTGGTACAGGTAGAGTATATTGTACTCACAGAGAGCCTGTGCTACAGGTAGAGTATTTTCTACTCACAGAGAGGCTGTGGTACAGGTAGAGTATATTGTATCCACAGAGAGGCTGTGGTGCAGGTAGAGTATATTGTATTCACAGAGAGGCTTTGGTACAGGTAGAGTATATTGTACTCACAGAGAGGCTGTGGTACAGGTAGAGTATATTGTATCCACAGAGAGGCTGTGGTACAGGTAGAGTATATTGTATCTACAGAGAGGCTGTGGTACAGGTAGAGTATTTTGTATTCACAGAGAGGCTGTGGTACAGGTAGAGTATATTGTATCCACAGAGAGGCTGTGGTACAGGTAGAGTATATTGTATTCACAGAGAGGCTTTGGTACAGGTAGAGTATATTGTACTCACAGAGAGGCTGTGATACAGGTGGAGTATATTGTATCCACAGAGAGGCTGTGGTACAGTTAGTGTATATTGTATCCACAGAGAGGCTGTGGTGCAGGTAGAATATTTTGTATTCACAGAGAGGCTTTGGTACAGGTAGAGTATATTGTATTCACAGAGAGGCTTTGGTACAGGTAGAGTATATTGTACTCACAGAGAGGCTTTGGTACAGGTAGAGTATATTGTACTCACAGAGAGGCTGTGGTACAGGTAGAGTATATTGTATCCACAGAGAGGCTGTGGTACAGGTAGAATATATTGTATCCACAGAGAGGCTGTGGTACAGGTAGAGTATTTTGTATTCACAGAGGCTTTGGTACAGGTAGAGTATATTGTATTCACAGAGAGGCTTTGGTACAGGTAGAGTATAATGTGCTCACAGATAGGCTGTGGTACAGGTAGAGTATATTGTATTCACAGAGAGGCTTTGGTACCGGTAGAGTATATTGTATTCACAGAGAGGCTGTGGTACAGGTAGAGTATATTGTATCCACAGAGAGGCTGTGGTACAGGTAGAGTATATTGTATTCACAGAGAGGCTGTGGTACAGGTAGGGTATATTGTATTCACAGAGAGGCTGTGGTACAGGTAGGGTATGTTGTACTCACAGAGAGGCTGTGGTACAGGTAGAGCATATTGTACTCACAGAGAGGCTGTGGTACAGGTAGGGTATATTGTATTCACAGAGAGGCTGTGGTACAGGTAGGGTATGTTGTACTCACAGAGAGGCTTTGGTACAGGTAGGGTATGTTGTACTCACAGAGAGGCTGTGGTACAGGTAGGGTGTGTTGTACTCACAGAGAGGCTGTGGTACAGGTAGGGTATATTGTACTCACAGAGAGGCTGTGGTACAGGTAGAGTATATTGTATTCACAGAGAGGCTGTGGTACAGGTAGAGTATATTGTACTCACAGAGAGGCTGTGGTACAGGTAGGGTATATTGTACTCACAGAGAGGCTGTGGTGCAGGTAGAGTATATTGTATTCACAGAGAAGCTGTGGTACAGGTAGGGTATATTGTACTCACAGAGAGGCTGTGGTGCAGGTAGAGTATATTGTACTCACAGAGAGGCTGTGGTACAGGTAGGGTATATTGTATCCACAGAGAGGCTGTGGTACAGATAGAGTATATTGTACTCACAGAGAGGCTGTGGTACAGGTAGGGTATATTGTACTCACAGAGAGGCTGTGGTGCAGGTAGAGTATATTGTATTCACAGAGAGGCTGTGGTACAGGTAGGGTATATTGTACTCACAGAGAGGCTGTGGTGCAGGTGGAGTATATTGTATTCACAGAGAGGCTGTGGTACAGGTAGAGTATATTGTACTCACAGAGAGGCTGTGGTACAGGTAGAGTATATTGTACTCACAGAGAGGCTGTGGTACAGGTAGAGTATATTGTACTCACAGAGAGGCTGTGGTACAGGTAGGGTATATTTTACTCACAGAGATCCTGTGGTGCAGGTAGAGTATATTGTATTCACAGAGAGGCTGTGGTACAGGTAGGGTATATTGTACTCACAGAGAGGCTGTGGTGCAGGTAGACTATATTGTACTCACAGAGAGGCTGTGGTGCAGGTAGAGTATATTGTATTCACAGAGAGGCTGTGGTACAGGTAGAGTATATTGTACTCACAGAGAGGCTGTGGTACAGGTAGAGTATATTGTATTCACAGAGAGGCTGTGGTACAGGTAGGGTATGTTGTACTCACAGAGAGTCTGTGGTACAGGTAGGGTATATTGTACTCACAGAGAGGCTGTGGTACAGGTAGGGTATGTTGTACTCACAGAGAGGCTTTGGTACAGGTAGAGTACATTGTATTCACAGAGAGGCTGTGGTACAGGTAGGGTATATTGTACTCACAGAGAGGCTTTGGTACAGGTAGAGTATATTGTACTCACAGAGAGGCTGTGGTACAGGTAGAGTATATTGTATTCACAGAGAGGCTTTGGTACAGGTAGGGTATATTGTACTCACAGAGAGGCTGTGGTACAGGTAGAGTATATTGTATTCACAGAGAGGCTGTGGTACAGGTAGAGTATATTGTATTCACAGAGAGGCTGTGGTACAGGTAGAGTATATTGTATTCACAGAGAGGCTGTGGTACAGGTAGGGTATGTTGTACTCACAGAGAGGCTGTGTTACAGGTAGGGTATGTTGTACTCACAGACAGACTGTGGTACAGGTAGAGTATATTGTATTCACAGAGAGGCTGTGGTACAGGTAGGGTATGTTGTATTCACAGAGAGGCTGTGGTACAGGTAGGGTATGTTGTATTCACAGAGAGGCTGTGGTACAGGTAGGGTATGTTGTACTCACAGAGAGGCTGTGGTACAGGTAGAGTATATTGTATTCACAGAGAGGCTTTGGTACAGGTAGGGTATATTGTACTCACAGAGAGGCTGTGGTACAGGTAGAGTATATTGTATTCACAGAGAGGCTGTGGTACAGGTAGAGTATATTGTATTCACAGAGAGGCTGTGGTACAGGTAGAGTATATTGTTCTCACCGAGAGGCTGTGGTACAGGTAGAGTATATTGTACTCACAGAGAGGCTGTGGTACAGGTAGAGTATATTGTATCCACAGAGAGGCGGTGGTACAGGTAGGGTATATTGTATCCACAGAGAGGCTGTGGTACAGGTAGAGTATATTGTATTCACAGAGAGGCTTTGGTACAGGTGGGGTATATTGTATCCACAGAGAGGCTGTGGTACAGGTAGGGTATATTGTATTCACAGAGAGGCTTTGGTACAGGTAGAGTATATTGTACTCACAGAGAGGCTTTGGTACAGGTAGGGTATGTTGTATCCACAGAGGCTGTGGTACAGGTAGGGTATGTTGTACTCACAGAGAGGCTTTGGTACAGGTAGGGTATGTTGTACTCACAGAGAGGCTGTGGTACAGGTAGAGTATGTTGTACTCACAGAGAGGCTGTGGTGCAGGTAGAGTATATTGTATTCACAGAGAGGCTGTGGTACTGGTAGGGTATATTGTACCCACAGAGAGGCTGTGGTACAGGTAGGGTATGTTGTACTCACACATGTTCCCATGATGTGCCTTGGGTTATTGCTCAGTCAATCATTGGTGTGACGAATAATAATTTGAAACCACCCGGGTTTGAATTTCATAAAGATTAATGACATGTTTTGGACCAAATATAGTTCTAAAGATGAGGTAATTTACTTAGCTATAACCTGCACGTCGATGAAATGACATTTAGTTTACCCTATTGCCTGTTGCCTCCTGACAGGGCCGCGTGAGGGACGCCTTCAGACTGACCACGGTCTGTCTATACACGGTGGGTGCCTTGGTGGAGTGGGTGCTGTCCATCATGGTCGACAAGTTGCCACGAAATGCACAGTTCACCAAGCAGGGAGACGACCGGGTAAGCATAGCAGGACCCACGACCTGTCGATGGGCAGCTCATGCTGCTTACCAACTGAGCGGGGGTCGGGGGGGGGGTCGGTGTAACGTGTTAATGTGGGAGGATGAAGATCGGTGTAACGTGTTAATGTAGGAGGATGAAGATGAGTGTAACATGTTAATGTGGGAGGATGAAGATAGGTGTAACATGTTAATGTGGGAGGATGAAGATCGGTGTAACATGTTAATGTGGGAGGATGAAGATCGGTGTAACATGTTAATGTGGGAGGATGAAGATCACTGTAACATGTTAATGTGGGAGGATGAAGATGAGTGTAACATGTTAATGTGGGAGGATGAAGATCGGTGTAACATGTTAATGTGGGAGGATGAAGATCGGTGTAACATGTTAATGTGGGAGGATGAAGATCGGTGTAACATGTTAATGTGGGAGGATGTAGATCACTGTAACATGTTAATGTGAGAGGATGAAGATCGGTGTAACATGTTAATGTAGGAGGATGAAGATCGGTGTAACATGTTAATGTGGGAGGATGAAGATCGGTGTAACATGTTAATGTGGGAGGATGAAGATCGGTGTAACATGTTAATGTGGGAGGATGAAGATCACTGTAACATGGTAATGTGGGAGGATGAAGATCACTGTAACATGTTAATGTGAGAGGATGAAGATCGGTGTAACATGTTAATGTGGGAGGATGAAGATCACTGTAACATGTTAATGTGGGAGGATGAAGATGAGTGTAACATGTTAATGTGGGAGGATGAAGATCGGTGTGACATGTTAATGTGGGAGGATGAAGATCCCTGTAACATGTTAATGTGGGAGGATGAAGATCGGTGTAACATGTTAATGTGGGAGGATGTAGATCAGTGTAACATGTTAATGTAGGAGGATGAAGATGAGTGTAACATGTTAATGTGGGAGGATGAAGATCGGTGTAACATGTTAATGTGGGCGGATGAGGATGAGTGTAACATGTTAATGTGGGAGGATGAAGATGAGTGTAACATGTTAATGTGGGAGGATGAAGATCGGTGTAACATGTTAATGTGGGCGGATGAAGATCGGTGTAACATGTTAATGTGGGCGGATGAAGATGAGTGTAACATGTTAATGTGGGAGGATGAAGATGAGTGTAACATGTTAATGTGGGAGGATGAAGATGGGTGTAACATGTTAATGTGGGAGGATGAAGATCACTGTAACATGTTAATGTGGGAGGATGAAGATGAGTGTAACATGTTAATGTGGGAGGATGAAGATGGGTGTAACATGTTAATGTGGGAGGATGAAGATCACTGTAACATGTTAATGTGGGAGGATGAAGATGAGTGTAACATGTTAATGTGGGAGGATGTAGATCGGTGTAACATGTTAATGTGGGAGGATGAAGATCTCTGTAACATGTTAATGTGGGAGGATGAAGGTGAGTGTAACATGTTAATGTGGGAGGATGAAGATCGGTGTAACATGTTAATGTGGGCGGATGAAGATGAGTGTAACATGTTAATGTGGGAGGATGAAGATGAGTGTAACATGTTAATGTGGGAGGATGTAGATCGGTGTAACATGTTAATGTGGGAGGATGAAGATCGGTGTAACATGTTAATGTGGTAGGATGAAGATGGGTGTAACATGTTAATGTGGGAGGATGAAGATGGGTGTAACATGTTAATGTGGGAGGATGAAGATCGGTGTAACATGTTAATGTGTGAGGATGTAGATCACTGTAACATGTTAATGTGTGAGGATGTAGATCAGTGTAACATGTTAATGTGGGAGGATGAAGATGGGTGTAACATGTTAATGTGGGAAGATGAAGATGAGTGTAACATGTTAATGTGGGAGGATGAAGATGGGTGTAACATGTTAATGTGTGAGGATGAAGATCAGTGTAACATGTTAATGTGGGAGGATGAAGATGAGTGTAACATGTTAATGTGGGAAGATGAAGATGAGTGTAACATGTTAATGTGGGAGGATGTAGATCAGTGTAACATGTTAATGTGGGAGGATGAAGATTAGTGTAACATGTTAATGTGGGAGGATGAAGATGAGTAACATGTTAATGTGGGAAGATAAAGATAAGTGTAACATGTTAATGTGGGAGGATGTAGATCAGTGTAACATGTTAATGTGTGAGGATGAAGATGAGTGTAACATGTTAATGTGGGAAGATGAAGATGAGTGTAACATGTTAATGTGGGAGGATGAAGATCGGTGTAACATCTTAATGTGTGAGGATGAAGATCAGTGTAACATGTTAATGTGGGAGGATGAAGATGAGTGTAACATGTTAATGTGGGAAGATGAAGATGAGTGTAACATGTTAATGTGGGAGGATGTAGATCAGTGTAACATGTTATTGTGGGAGGATGAAGATGAGTGTAACATGTTAATGTGTGAGGATGTAGATCAGTGTAACATGTTAATGTGGGAGGATGAAGATGAGTGTAACATGTTAATGTGGGAAGATGAAGATGAGTGTAACATGTTAATGTGGGAGGATGTAGATCAGTGTAACATGTTAATGTGGGAGGATGAAGATTAGTGTAACATGTTAATGTGGGAGGATGAAAATGAGTAACATGTTAATGTGGGAAGATAAAGATGAGTGTAACATGTTAATGTGGGAGGATGTAGATCAGTGTAACATGTTAATGTTGGAGGATGAAGATGAGTGTAACATGTTAATGTGGGAAGATGAAGATGAGTGTAACATGTTAATGTGGGAGGATGTAGATCAGTGTAACATGTTAATGTGGGAGGATGAAGATTAGTGTAACATGTTAATGTGGGAGGATGAAGATGAGTAACATGTTAATGTGGGAAGATAAAGATGAGTGTAACATGTTAATGTGGGAGGATGTAGATCAGTGTAACATGTTATTGTGGCAAGATGAAGATGAGTGGAACATATTAATGTGGGAAGATGAAGATGAGTGTAACATGTTAATGTGGGAGGATGAAGATGGGTGTAACATGTTAATGTGTGAGGATGAAGATCAGTGTAACATGTTAATGTGGGAGGATGAAGATGGGTGTAACATGTTAATGTGGGAAGATGAAGATGAGTGTAACATGTTAATGTGGGAGGATGTAGATCGGTGTAACATGTTAATGTGGGAGGATGAAGATCGGTGTAACATGTTAATGTGGGAGGATGTAGATCACTGTAACATGTTAATGTGTGAGGATGAAGATGAGTGTAACATGTTAATGTGGGAAGATGAAGATGAGTGTAACATGTTAATGTGGGAGGATGAAGATGGGTGTAACATGTTAATGTGTGAGGATGAAGATCAGTGTAACATGTTAATGTGGGAGGATGAAGATCACTGTAACATGTTAATGTGGGAGGATGAAGATCACTGTAACATGTTAATGTGGGAGGATGAAGATCACTGTAACATGTTAATGTGGGAGGATGTAGATCGGTGTAACATGTTAATGTGGGAGGATGAAGATGAGTGTAACATGTTAATGTGGGAGGATGAAGATGAATGTAACATGTTAATGTGGGAGGATGAAGATGAGTGTAACATGTTAATGTGGGAGGATGAAGATCGGTGTAGCATGTTAATGTGGGAGGATGAAGATCACTGTTACATGTTAATGTGGGAGGATGAAGATCGGTGTAACATTTTAATGTGGGAGGATGAAGATGAGTGTAACATGTTAATGTGGGAGGATGAAGATCGGCGTAACATGTTAATGTGTGAGGATGAAGATCACTGTAACATGTTAATGTGGGAGGATGTAGATCAGTGTAACATGTTAATGTGGGAGGATGAAGATGAGTGTAACATGTTAATGTGGGAGGATGTAGATCAGTGTAACATGTTAATGTGGGAGGATGAAGATGAGTGTAACATGTTAATGTGGGAGGATGAAGATGGGTGTAACATGTTAATGTTGGAGGATGAAGATCGGTGTAACATGTTAATGTGGGAAGATGAAGATGAGTGTAACGTGTTAATGTGGGAGGATGAAGATGGGTGTAACATGTTAATGTGGGAGGATGTAGATCGGTGTAACATGTTAATGTGGGAGGATGAAGATTGGTGTAACATGTTAATGTGGGAGGATGAAGATCACTGTAACATGTTAATGTGGGAGGATGTAGATCACTGCAACATGTTAATGTGGGAGGATGAAGATGGGTGTAACATGTTAATGTGGGAGGATGAAGATCGGTGTAACATGTTAATGTGGGAGGATGAAGATCACTGTAACATGTTAATGTGGGAGGATGAAGATGAGTGTAACATGTTAATGTGGGAGGATGTAGATCGGTGTAACATGTTAATTTGGGAGGGTGTATATGGGTGTAACATGTTAATGTGGGGGGATGAAGATCACTGTAACATGTTAATTTGGGAGGTTGTAGATCGGTGTAACATGTTAATGTGGGAGGATGAAGATCAGTGTAACGTGTTAATGTGGGAGGATGAAGATGGGTGTAACATGTTAATGTGGGAGGATGACTGTAATGTTCATGTTAATGTGGAAGGATGATGATCAACCTTTTGGTACTAAACACTGCTATTTTATGTGATATATTATTGTTACTGCAATACTATTTAGAAATCTCGATCTGTCATATTTTTTGCAGGCTCCTTGTCCGGAGCAATCGTCCAATATATTATCGATGCTGACCTTCTGGTGGTTTACTGGGTAAGGAACTGTGGTGAACATGTTGATGAAACCGTGCAGAGTTCGCTATTTCAATGCAAGAAAGCTGTTTGCGGCTGATTACTGCTGTTATCTTTGCGCACTTACTGACAGCTTGGACGATCTTCTGATCAGTTTATTGGAGTAAAGGGTTTGGGGTTAAGCCTATTTGTTCTTGCGGGAAAGTTTTTTTTTTTAGTGTGGACTATATTTATTTAACGAGGTTACCGATAGCGAATACACGTATCAACGGCCACCTTATGTATGTACAGGTATGAGGGGGTATTGTACAGGTATGTACAGGTAGGAGGGGGTATTGTACAGGTATGTACAGGTAGGAGGGGGTATGTACAGGAAGGAGGGGGTATGTACAGTTAGGAGGGGGTATGTACAGTTAGGAGGGGGTATGTACAGTTAGGAGGGGGTATGTACAGGTAGGAGGGGGTATGTACAGTTAGGAGGGGGTATGTACAGGTAGGAGGGGGTATGTACAGTTAGGAGGGGGTATGTACAGGTATGAGGGGGTATTGTACAGGTATGTACAGGTAGGAGGGGGTATGTACAGGTAGGAGGGGGTATGTACAGTTAGGAGAGGGTATGTACAGGTAGGAGGGGGTATGTACAGTTAGGAGGGGGTATGTACAGGTATGAGGGGGTATTGTACAGGTATGTACAGGTATGAGGGGGTATGTACAGGTATGAGGGGGTATGTACAGGTATGAGGGGGTATGTACATGTATGTACAGGTATGAGGGGGTATTGTACAGGTATGAGGGGGTATGTACAGGTATGAGGGGGTATGTACAGGTATGAGGGGGTATTGTACAGGTATGTACAGGTAGGAGGGGGTATGTACAGGTAGGAGGGGGTATGTACAGGTAGGAGGGGGTATGTACAGGTAGGAGGGGGTATGTACAGTTAGGAGGGGGTATGTACAGGTATGAGGGGGTATTGTACAGGTATGTACAGGTAGGAGGGGGTATGTACAGGTAGGAGGGGGTATGTACAGGTAGGAGGGGGTATGTACAGTTAGGAGGGGGTATGTACAGGTATGAGGGGGTATTGTACAGGTATGTACAGGTATGAGGGGGTATTGTACAGGTATGAGGGGGTATGTACAGGTATGAGGGGGTATTGTACAGGTATGAGGGGGTATGTACAGGTAGGAGGGGGTATGTACAGGTATGAGGGGGTATGTACAGGTATGAGGGGGTATTGTACAGGTATGAGGGGGTATGTACAGGTATGAGGGGGTATTGTACAGGTATGAGGGGGTATGTACAGGTATGAGGGGGTATTGTACAGGTATGAGGGGGTATGTACAGGTAGGAGGGGGTATTGTACAGGTATGTACAGGTAGGAGGGGGTATGTACAGGTAGGAGGGGGTATGTACAGTTAGGAGGGGGTATGTACAGGTAGGAGGGGGTATGTACAGTTAGGAGGGGGTATGTACAGTTAGGAGGGGGTATGTACAGGTAGGAGGGGGTATGTACAGTTAGGAGGGGGTATGTACAGGTAGGAGGGGGTATGTACAGTTAGGAGGGGGTATGTACAGGTATGAGGGGGTATTGTACAGGTATGTACAGGTAGGAGGGGGTATGTACAGGTAGGAGGGGGTATGTACAGTTAGGGGAGGGTATGTACAGGTAGGAGGGGGTATGTACAGGTATGAGGGGGTATTGTACAGGTATGTACAGGTATGAGGGGGTATGTACAGGTATGAGGGGGTATGTACAGGTATGAGGGGGTATGTACATGTATGTA
This sequence comes from Arenicola marina, assembly GCA_964019135.1. Taxonomy (NCBI): domain Eukaryota; kingdom Metazoa; phylum Annelida; class Polychaeta; family Arenicolidae; genus Arenicola; species Arenicola marina. The sequence goes on from OZ025251.1 coordinate 4,488,051, forward strand.
CAGGTATGAGGGGGTATTGTACAGGTATGAGGGGGTATGTACAGGTATGAGGGGGTATGTACAGGTATGAGGGGGTATTGTACAGGTATGTACAGGTAGGAGGGGGTATGTACAGGTAGGAGGGGGTATGTACAGGTAGGAGGGGGTATGTACAGGTAGGAGGGGGTATGTACAGTTAGGAGGGGGTATGTACAGGTATGAGGGGGTATTGTACAGGTATGTACAGGTAGGAGGGGGTATGTACAGGTAGGAGGGGGTATGTACAGGTAGGAGGGGGTATGTACAGTTAGGAGGGGGTATGTACAGGTATGAGGGGGTATTGTACAGGTATGTACAGGTATGAGGGGGTATTGTACAGGTATGAGGGGGTATGTACAGGTATGAGGGGGTATTGTACAGGTATGAGGGGGTATGTACAGGTAGGAGGGGGTATGTACAGGTATGAGGGGGTATGTACAGGTATGTACAGGTATGAGGGGGTATTGTACAGGTATGAGGGGGTATGTACAGGTATGAGGGGGTATGTACAGGTATGTACAGGTAGGAGGGGGTATGTACAGGTAGGAGGGGGTATGTACAGGTAGGAGGGGGTATGTACAGGTAGGAGGGGGTATGTACAGGTAGGAGGGTGTATGTACAGGTAAGAGGGGGTATGTACAGGTAGGAGGGGGTATGTACAGGTATGAGGGGGTATGTACAGGTATGTACAGGTATGAGGGGGTATGTACAGGTATCAGGGGGTATGTACAGGTATGAGTGGGTATGTACAGGTATGAGGGGGTATTGTACAGGTATGTACAGGTAGGAGGGGGTATGTACAGGTAGGAGGGGGTATGTACAGGTAGGAGGGGGTATGTACAGGTATGAGGGGGTATGTACAGGTAGGAGGGGGTATGTACAGGTATGAGGGGGTATGTACAGGTATGAGGGGGTATGTACAGGTATGTACAGGTAGGAGGGGGTATGTACAGGTAGGAGGGGGTATGTACAGGTAGGAGGGAGTATGTACAGGTAGGAGGGGGTATGTACAGGTAGGAGGGGGTATGTACAGGTATGAGGGGGTATGTACAGGTATGTACCGGTATGAGGGGGTATGTACAGGTATGAGGGGGTATGTACAGGTATGAGTGGGTATGTACAGGTATGAGGGGGTATTGTACAGGTATGTACAGGTAGGAGGGGGTATGTACAGGTAGGAGGGGGTATGTACAGGTAGGAGGGGGTATGTACAGGTATGAGGGTGTATGTACAGGTATGAGGGGCTATGTCCAGGTATGAGGGGGTATGTACAGGTAGGAGGGGGTATGTACAGGTATGTACAGGTATGTACAGGTATGTACAGGTATGAGGGGGTATGTACAGGTAGGAGGGGGTATGTACAGGTATAAGGGGGTATGTACAGGTATGAGGGGGTATGTACAGGTATGAGGGGGTATGTACAGGTAGGAGGGGGTATGTACAGGTATGAGGGTGTATGTACAGGTATGAGGGGGTATGTACAGGTATGAGGGGGTATGTACAGGTATGAGGGGGTATGTACAGGTATGAGGGTGTATGTACAGGTATGTACAGGTATGTACAGGTATGTGGGGGTATGTACAGGTAGGAGGGGGTATGTACAGGTATAAGGGGGTATGTACAGGTATGAGGGGGTATGTACAGTTAGGAGAGGGTATGTACAGGTAGGAGGGGGTATGTACAGGTATGAGGGGGTATTGTACAGGTATGTACAGGTATGAGGGGGTATGTACAGGTATGAGGGGGTATGTACAGGTATGAGGGGGTATGTACATGTATGTACAGGTATGAGGGGGTATTGTACAGGTATGAGGGGGTATGTACAGGTATGAGGGGGTATGTACAGGTATGAGGGGGTATTGTACAGGTATGTACAGGTAGGAGGGGGTATGTACAGGTAGGAGGGGGTATGTACAGGTAGGAGGGGGTATGTACAGGTAGGAGGGGGTATGTACAGTTAGGAGGGGGTATGTACAGGTATGAGGGGGTATTGTACAGGTATGTACAGGTAGGAGGGGGTATGTACAGGTAGGAGGGGGTATGTACAGGTAGGAGGGGGTATGTACAGGTAGGAGGGGGTATGTACAGTTAGGAGGGGGTATGTACAGGTATGAGGGGGTATTGTACAGGTATGTACAGGTATGAGGGGGTATTGTACAGGTATGAGGGGGTATGTACAGGTATGAGGGGGTATTGTACAGGTATGAGGGGGTATGTACAGGTAGGAGGGGGTATGTACAGGTATGAGGGGGTATGTACAGGTATGTACAGGTATGAGGGGGTATTGTACAGGTATGAGGGGGTATGTACAGGTATGAGGGGGTATGTACAGGTATGTACAGGTAGGAGGGGGTATGTACAGGTAGGAGGGGGTATGTACAGGTAGGAGGGGGTATGTACAGGTAGGAGGGGGTATGTACAGGTAGGAGGGTGTATGTACAGGTAAGAGGGGGTATGTACAGGTAGGAGGGGGTATGTACAGGTATGAGGGGGTATGTACAGGTATGTACAGGTATGAGGGGGTATGTACAGGTATCAGGGGGTATGTACAGGTATGAGTGGGTATGTACAGGTATGAGGGGGTATTGTACAGGTATGTACAGGTAGGAGGGGGTATGTACAGGTAGGAGGGGGTATGTACAGGTAGGAGGGGGTATGTACAGGTATGAGGGGGTATGTACAGGTAGGAGGGGGTATGTACAGGTATGAGGGGGTATGTACAGGTATGAGGGGGTATGTACAGGTATGTACAGGTAGGAGGGGGTATGTACAGGTAGGAGGGGGTATGTACAGGTAGGAGGGAGTATGTACAGGTAGGAGGGGGTATGTACAGGTAGGAGGGGGTATGTACAGGTATGAGGGGGTATGTACAGGTATGTACCGGTATGAGGGGGTATGTACAGGTATGAGGGGGTATGTACAGGTATGAGTGGGTATGTACAGGTATGAGGGGGTATTGTACAGGTATGTACAGGTAGGAGGGGGTATGTACAGGTAGGAGGGGGTATGTACAGGTAGGAGGGGGTATGTACAGGTATGAGGGTGTATGTACAGGTATGAGGGGCTATGTCCAGGTATGAGGGGGTATGTACAGGTAGGAGGGGGTATGTACAGGTATGTACAGGTATGTACAGGTATGTACAGGTATGAGGGGGTATGTACAGGTAGGAGGGGGTATGTACAGGTATAAGGGGGTATGTACAGGTATGAGGGGGTATGTACAGGTATGAGGGGGTATGTACAGGTAGGAGGGGGTATGTACAGGTATGAGGGTGTATGTACAGGTATGAGGAGGTATGTACAGGTATGAGGGGGTATGTACAGGTATGAGGGGGTATGTACAGGTATGAGGGTGTATGTACAGGTATGTACAGGTATGTACAGGTATGTGGGGGTATGTACAGGTAGGAGGGGGTATGTACAGGTATAAGGGGGTATGTACAGGTATGAGGGGGTATGTACAGGTATGAGGGGGTATGTACAGGTAGGAGGGGGTATGTACAGGTATGAGGGGGTATGTACAGGTATGAGGGGGTATGTACAGGTAGGAGGGGGTATGTACAGGTAGGAGGGGGTATGTACAGGTATGAGGGGGTATGTTCAGGTATGAGGGGGTATGTACAGATATGAGGGGGTATGTACAGGTATGAGGGGGTATGTACAGGTAGGAGGGGTTATGTACAGGTATGAGGGGGTATGTACAGGTATGAGGGGGTAGGTACAGGTATGAGGGGGTAGGTACAGGTATGAGGGGGTATGTACAGGTATGTACAGGTATGAGGGGGTATGTACAGGTAGGAGGGGTTATGTACAGGTATGAGGGGGTATGTACAGGTATGAGGGGGTAGGTACAGGTATGAGGGGGTAGGTACAGGTATGAGGGGGTATGTACAGGTATGTACAGGTATGAGGGGGTAGGTACAGGTATGAGGGGGTATGTACAGGTATGTACAGGTATGAGGGGGTAGGTACAGGTATGAGGGGGTATGTACAGGTATGAGGGGGTATGTACAGGTATGAGGCTGTGTGATTCTCGTGTTGTTGCGGTATATGTACTGAGGTGTGCCACGTGGTCTTTCTCCTGGTCAGGATGGTTGTCAAGGGTTACCGCCGCGCGCTGGTTCACAGCGACCTCTGGGCACTCAATCCAGAGGACACCTCCCACTCGATCCTCACCAACTTTGAACACCACTGGAACAAGGAGCTGGAACGCTCTCGCAGGTAACTCCCCAACTCAGGTCATTATTCACCGTTGTGGGGAAATGCAGCAATAATTATTGGAATGATGGTTTTCAAATACATAATAATGTGGGACTATTTTTGTAAATTTCAGTGTCTCGTATATATATGGACAAATGCTGTATCGTTCTCCATGTATTAGTAACCTAACGACTTACGATGCTGTGACACAATACGGTGGGATACACAGGGGTTCAGCCCTGTTGTTAGCGGCATTCAGGCCCTTTGACAGTGCCCTTAGGCTATACCAGGCGGTTCACTGGATAAACATCCCCCAATTTATTAATTTTTTATTATGGAAGCTTGCTCATGGCGAACTGACGCGGATGTTTCAGGGTGTTGTCGACCCCGCCCCGACCCCCCGCCTCGGTGGCCCACGATGACGGGGTGGCGGACGGCGGGGCAGACGGCCACGTGCCTTTGACGCCCTTGGGTGACCACCCCCAGCCGGACGCCCAGGAGACCCCCCAGGAAGCGGCCGGGGAGGCGGCCCAGGCGGAGGACGTGGAGATCAGAGGGCCGCAGCACAAACCCAAGGCACGGCCGCCCCGGCTAGGCTTGGCCATGCTGAAGGCCAACGTCAACCCCTTGCTGGTCGGGGCGATCCTCAAGTTGATATACGATCTCCTGCAATTCGTGAGCCCCATCGTGCTGAAGTACGCATCCACTACTCGCAGCCCTTCCCACACATACGCTTTCGCAATTGCTCTTGGACTCTGGCCTGTTTTTTTTCACTTTTGTTGTTGTTTAAATTACATTTTGCTGCATTTGCTGACGGAGTGCATTTTACAGCCTTGAAGACTGCTCGCCGTACAGCTGTTTATATCGCCCATACCTCATCAGTACAATATTAGTCACACACGGGGGTCTCCCCGAGGCCTACTATATAGTGTGCTCTGCTAGACCAGTCCAAGTAGCCGGTGTCTAGTTTGAACTCAACTTGTGCAGGATAAAGATAGCACGTCTTTCTTGGCAAAGAGTAGAGGGTTAGTCCGGGAGACGTGGCTCCTCTCATGTGGTTGCCTTGACCCTTCGCTCTGACCTCGTAGGTTAAAGCGTCCTCACAGACACGTGGCGTGTGTTGTGACCTCACAGACACGTGGCGTGTGTTGTGGCCTCACAGACACGTGGCGTGTGTTGTGACCTCACAGACACGTGGCGTGTGTTGTGGCCCCACAGACACGTGGCGTGTGTTGTGGCCTCACAGACACGTGGCGTGTGTTGTGACCTCACAGACACGTGGCGTGTTGTGGCCTCACAGACACGTGGCGTGTGTTGTGACCTCACAGACACGTGGCGTGTGTTGTGACCTCAGACACGTGGCGTGTGTTGTGACCTCAGACACGTACCGTGTGTTGTGACCTCACAGACACGTGGCGTGTGTTGTGACCTCACTGACACGTGGCGTGTGTTGTGACCTCACAGACACGTGGCGTGTGTTGTGACCTCACAGACACGTGGCGTGTTATGGCCTCACAGACACGTGGCGTGTGTTGTGACCTCACAGACACGTGGCGTGTGTTGTGGCCCCACAGACACGTGGCGTGTTGTGGCCTCACAGACACGTGGCGTGTGTTGTGACCTCACAGACACGTGGCGTGTGTTGTGACCTCAGACACGTGGCGTGTGTTGTGACCTCAGACACGTACCGTGTGTTGTGACCTCACAGACACGTGGCGTGTGTTGTGACCTCACTGACACGTGGCGTGTGTTGTGACCTCACAGACACGTGGCGTGTGTTGTGACCTCACAGACACGTGGCGTGTGTTGTGACCTCACAGACACGTGGCGTGTTGTGGCCTCACAGACACGTGGCGTGTTGTGGCCTCACAGACACGTGGCGTGTGTTGTGACCTCACAGACACGTACCGTGTGTTGTGACCTCACAGACACGTGGCGTGTGTTGTGACCTCACTGACAAGTGGCGTGTGTTGTGACCTCAGACACTTGCCGTGTGTTGTGACCTCACAGACACGTGGCGTATGCTGTGACCTCACAGACACGTGGTGTATAATGTGACCTCACAGACACGTGGTGTATAAAGTGACCTCACAGACGCGTGGCGTATGCTATGACCTCACAGACACATGGCGTGGGTTGTCACCTCACAGACACGTGGCGTGGGTTGTCACCTCACAGACACGTGGTGTATGATGTGACCTCCCAGACGCGTGGCGTATGCTATGACCTCACAGACACGTGGCGTATGCTATGACCTCACAGACACGTGGCGTGGGTTGTCACCTCACAGACACGTGCCGTGTGTTGTGACCTCACAGACACGTGGTGTATAATGTGACCTCACAGACACGTGGCGTATGCTATGACCTCTCAGACACGTGGCGTGGGTTGTCACCTCACAGACACGTGGTGTATGATGTGACCTCACAGACACGTGGCGTATGCTATGACCTCTCAGACACGTGGCGTGGGTTGTCACCTCACAGAAACGTGGTGTATGATGTGACCTCACAGACGCGTGGCGTATGCTATGACCTCACAGACACGTGGCGTATGCTATGACCTCACAGACACGTGGCGTGGGTTGTCACCTCACAGACACGTGCCGTGTGTTGTGACCTCACAGACACGGGGTGTATAATGTGACCTCACAGACACGTGGCGTATGCTATGACCTCTCAGACACGTGGCGTGGGTTGTAACCTCACAGAAACGTGCCGTGTGTTGTGACCTCACAGACACGTGGTGTATAATGTGACCTCACAGACACGTGGCGTATGCTATGACCTCTCAGACACGTGGCGTGGGTTGTAACCTCACAGAAACGTGGTGTATGATGTGACCTCACAGACACGTGGCGTGGGTTGTCACCTCACAGACACGTGGTGTATGATGTGACCTCACAGACACGTGGTGTATGATGTGACCTCACAGACACGTGGCGTATGCTATTACCTCACAGACACGTGGTGTTATTGCAGGTACCTGATCGGGTTCATTCGGAGTGACGAGCAGGGCGCCTGGCTGGGCTACTCGTTCGCCTTCATCATGTTCGCCACGGCCTTCGTCCAGTCCATGATCCTCCACCAGTACTTCCACCGCTGCTTCCTCATCGGCCTCAGACTGCGCACGGCCGTCATCGGCGTCGTCTACAAGAAGGTCGGTCCTTCTCCTTCACCGGTCGTCTCTTATCGTCTTATTGCCCTTTAGTCTGTCTGTGGGACGGTCCTGTAATTCTGTAATTTTGTAATTTTTGTAATTATTTACTGTGTCTGTGACGGTCTGACCCTGAACGCTGTCTCTCACTGCGCAGGCGCTGAAGGTGACGAACACCGCCAAGCGGGAGTCGACGGTGGGTGAGATTGTAAACCTGATGTCTGTGGACGCTCAGCGCTTCATGGAGCTGACCACCTACCTGCACATGATCTGGTCCGCGCCGCTCCAGATGTGTGTGTCCCTGTACCTGCTGTGGAACACCCTGGGGCCCTCGATCCTGGCGGGCGTGGGGGTCATGGTGCTCCTCGTGCCCGTCAACGCCCTCATGGCCAAGCAGACCCGGTCGCTCCAGGTGAGGCGCCCGCGCAACAATATAGAGAAAACTATGTCTGACTTGTGCTCTTATGGGGGTGGCCAATATCCCCGCTGAATCGCGAATCTCCAAGAATTAGACAGAGTAATATCGAATCTCCAAGATGAGGACTGCTCAAAACCTGGGCTCGAAAAAAACACCCTAATTGTGATATCGCGAATATCAGGGAATTTGCAGACTGCTATAACAGATCGCGGTAACTAAGGATAGTGTCTCGCGTTGAACCAGGAATTGTACTGATAACGATCCCCCAAACTTGCAAAAAGCTAATGGCGAATCTCTCAAGAATTCCTGGATGCCAATCGCGGAGATAGGAAAAGGTATTCCCTGCCGTTTCTTATCGGCACCATTGTTATTGGTAACACTGCTCCTCGTGGCAGCTAGAAGTCGTCATGGAGTTGTACGTCCCGTCACCCGTGCTTTGGGTGTTGTACCATCTACATATGATTATATATGCGCCATTTTTGTTTTGCTGTGTCACAGGCCAAGCAGATGGTTCACAAGGACCACAGAATCAAACTGATGAACGAAATACTCAACGGTATCAAGGTCAGTGGGTGTCATACCCGTTCCGTACTGCCATCTTAGACGTGAGGTAAAATATATAACGCTAGTTAATGGTCTCCTTGGGTAGTAAGTGTTGTATATGGTATGTGTGACCTTGTGTATCCACAGGCCCGATCTGCATTTGTTAACTTTTAAGCCACACACGTTTGGGTGTTGAAGCAATATGTTCGGTAATTTTTATATCACCAATCTCTTTTTCGTGTCAAATAGGTAGATTCTGTCTTGAATTTAAATCCTGAAAGCCTGCGGGCTATCCGGAGAGAAGCAAATTTGTTCACCGGAGCAGAAGTTGGTGGCCGGCTTTATATCCCTGCGCGTCTATTCGCTGTTCGGTATTCTGTGTGATGTCGACCGCGGCTCGCTAGGACGTCCGCGCAGTTCTATGTCGAAAGTGTTGTTTTACAGACTGAAAGAGATATAAAACATATGCATCACAATGTTAAGATACTTTTAGTCTTGATTGTAAAATGTAAAACATCTAAGATGGCGCATGTAACTAGGCGGCTTTAATTCAAACTGTCAACCTACCTGTGTTTGATGGTTGGCGCAGGTACTGAAGCTGTATGCGTGGGAGCTGGCCTTCCAACAGAAAGTGATGAACGTCCGAGAACAGGAACTCAAAGTACTCAAGAAGGCGGCCTACCTCAACGCCGCTGTGTCTTTCACATGGACCTGTGCTCCTTTCTTGGTATATTGACTACATTTGTTGTCATATCTTAGAGCTTACCTAGTAATTGGTATAATGGATATTGGTTTACATTGTTTCTCACTCATAACTACTAACTCTGCTTACATGTCGGTATGTTTGTGTTTATACCTCAGTCTCTGTTCTCTGTTTTTTGTGTGCTGTATATTTCCCTAGAATTAAATGATGACTACACTAATTTAGTGCTACCATGGCGACATTTGTGACGTGTGGCGACCTTGCCTTCAGGTCTCCTTGACAACGTTTGCTGTCTACGTCCTCTCGTCGCCCGAGAACATCCTGGACGCAGAGAAGGCCTTTGTGGCTCTCACCCTCTTCAACATCCTGCGCTTTCCGCTCTCCATGCTGCCAGCCCTGATAGGCAACCTGGTCCAGGTAACCTCTGCCACGGTCTGATTGGTCTGTTGTCTCCCTTCAAAGGGGGCTGATCATCAGGAATAGGTCACGTGTGTTGATATCCTTGATCCCACCAAAGGGCCCACTGGGGTAGCAGCTTTCAGGGTAGCTACAACAACTGTAAACTACTACTCTAACAATTGTTTGGTGAAATGTTAGACGCACATGTTTCACTCCATGGTTCACTAGGCTTCAAAATACACAAATGATGTTTACCTGTGTTTGCAGGCCAGCGTGTCACTGCATAGACTGGCTGTAATGTTTACATGTGTTTGCAGGCCAGCGTGTCACTGCATGGACTGGCTGTAATGTTTACCTGTGTTTGCAGGCCAGTGTGTCACTGCATAGACTGGCTGTAATGTTTACCTGTGTTTGCAGGCCAGTGTGTCACTGCATAGACTGGCTGTAATGTTTACCTGTGTTTGCAGGCCAGCGTGTCACTGCATAGACTGGCTGTAATGTTTACCTGTGTTTGCAGGCCTGGCTCTAATGTTTACCTGTGTTTGCAGGCCTGGCTGTAATGTTTACCTGTGTTTGCAGGCCTGGCTGTAATGTTTACCTGTGTTTGCAGGCCAGCGTGTCCCTGAAGAGACTGGCTGTAATGTTTACCTGGGTTTGCAGGCCTGGCTGTAATGTTTACCTGTGTTTGCAGGCCTGGCTGTAATGTTTACCTGTGTTTGCAGGCCTGGCTGTAATGTTTACCTGTGTTTGCAGGCCTGGCTGTAATGTTTACCTGTGTTTGCAGGCCTGGCTGTAATGTTTACCTGTGTTTGCAGGCCAGCGTGTCCCTGAAGAGACTGCAGAAGTTCCTGACCCACGAGGAGCTGGACGCTCACAGCGTGGAGACGGTGACTGAGGCGCCTTTCGCCCTCAGCATCGAGAACGGCACATTCCACTGGGACAAGGGGGTGGACACCAAGGCCGTGTTACAGAGGTAAGGCTGAGTGCCGTTATGTCTGTCAGACTGAGCGCCGTCATGTCTGTCAGACTGAGCGCCGTCATGTCCGTGAGGCTGAGTGCCGTCATGTCTGTCAGACTGAGCGCCGTCATGTCCGTGAGGCTGAGTGCCGTCATGTCTGTCAGACTGAGCGCCGTCATGTCCGTGAGGCTGAGCGCCGTCATATCCGTGAGGCTAAGCGCCGTCATATCCGTGAGGCTGAGCGCCGTCATGTCTGTCAGACTGAGCGCCGTCATGTCCGTGAGGCTGAGCGCCGTCATGTCCGTGAGGCTGAGTGCCGTCATGTCCGTGAGGCTGAGCGCCGTCATGTCCGTGAGGCTGAGCGCCGTCATGTCCGTGAGGCTGAGCGCCGTCATGTCCGTGAGGCTGAGCGCCGTCATGTCCGTGAGGCTGAGTGCCGTCATGTCGGTGAGGCTGAGCGCCGTCATGTCCGTGAGGCTGGGCGCCGTCATGTCCGTGAGGCTGAGTGCCGTCATGTCGGTGAGGCTGAGCGCCGTCATGTCCGTGAGGCTGAGCGCCGTCATGTCCGTGAGGCTGAGCGCCGTCATGTGCGTGAGGCTGAGCGCCGTCATGTCCGTGAGGCTGGGCGCCGTCATGTCCGTGAGGCTGAGCGCCGTCATGTCCGTGAGGCTGAGCGCCGTGATGTCCGTGAGGCTGAGTGCCGTGATGTCCGTGAGGCTGAGCGCCGTCATGTCCGTGAGGCTGAGCGCCGTCATGTCCGGGAGGCTGAGCGCCGTCATGTCTGTCAGACTGAGCGCCGTCATGTCTGTGAGGCTGAGCGCCGTCATGTCCGTGAGGCTGAGCGCCGTCATGTCCGTGAGGCTGAGCGCCGTCATGTCCGTGAGGCTGAGTGCCGTCATGTCCGTGAGGCTGAGCGCCGTCATGTCCGTGAGGCTGAGCGCCGTCATGTCCGTGAGGCTGAGCGCCGTCATATCCGTGAGGCTGAGCGCCGTCATGTCCGTGAGGCTGAGCGCCGTCATGTCCGTGAGGCTGAGCGCCGTCATGTCCGTGAGGCTGAGCGCCGTCATGTCCGTGAGGCTGAGCGCCGTCATGTCCGTAAGGCTGAGCGCCGTCATGTCCGTGAGGCTGAGCGCCGTCATTTCCGTGAGGCTGAGCGCCGTCATGTCCGTGAGGCTGAGCGCCGTCATGTCCGTGAGGCTGAGCGCCGTCATGTCCGTGAGGCTGAGCGCCGTCATGTCCGTGAGGCTGAGCGCCGTCATGTCCGTGAGGCTGAGCGCCGTCATGTCCGTGAGGCTGAGCGCCGTGATGTCCGTGAGGCTGAGTGCCGTCATGTCCGTGAGGCTGAGCGCCGTGATGTCCGTTAGGCTGAGCGCCGTGATGTCCGTGAGGCTGAGTGCCGTCATGTCCGTGAGGCTGAGCGCCGTCATGTCCGTGAGGCTGAGCGCCGTCATGTCCGTGAGGCTGAGCGCCGTCATGTCCGTGAGGCTGAGCGCCGTGATGTCCGTGAGGCTGAGTGCCGTCATGTCCGTGAGGCTGAGCGCCGTCATGTCCGTGAGGCTGAGTGCCGTCATGTCCGTGAGGCTGAGCGCCGTCATGTCTGTGAGGCTGAGCGCCGTCATGTCCGTGAGGCTGAGCGCCGTCATGTCCGTGAGGCTGAGCGCCGTCATGTCCGTGAGGCTGAGCGCCGTCATGTCCGTGAGGCTGAGTGCCGTCATGTCCGTGAGGCTGAGCGCCGTCATGTCCGTGAGGCTGAGCGCCGTCATGTCTGTCAGACTGAGCGCCGTCATGTCTGTAAGGCTGAGTGCCGTCATGTCCGTGAGGCTGAGCGCCGTCATGTCCGTGAGGCTGAGCGCCGTCATGTCCGTGAGGCTGAGCGCCGTCATGTTCGTGAGGCTGAGCGCCGTCATATCCGTGAGGCTGAGCGCCGTCATGTCCGTGAGGCTGAGCGCCGTCATGTCCGTGAGGCTGAGCGCCGTCATGTCCGTGAGGCTGATTGCCGTCATGTCCGTGAGGCTGAGCGCCGTCATGTCCGTGAGGCTGAGCGCCGTCATGTCCGTTAGGCTGAGCGCCGTCATGTCCACACGCGGCCAGGTCTTGTTGCATTGGACCCTTAACTTACTGCATTGGACCCGGGTTTTGCTGCATTGGACCCGGATCTTGCCGCATTTGACCCGGGTTATTCTGCTATGGACCCAGGTCTTACTGCATTAGACCGCAGATCAATAGGTCATAGAGGTCTCCTTGGTGTAGTGGCTAGCGCACTAGACCGCAGAGCAATAGGTCCTGGAGGCCTCCCTGGTGTAGTGGTTAGCACACTAAACCGCAGAGCAACAGGTCCTGGGTTCGAATTCGGGCCCGGGCACTTAATATGAGACATGTTCATCCATCCATCATCCAGCGACCTAAAACACCAATTTCTTTCATTTCGCCTCGTGTTGCTGTTGCAGCATTGACCTTGAAGTGCCGGACGGCGCGTTGGTGGCGGTGGTGGGGGTGGTGGGCAGCGGCAAGTCGTCGCTCCTCTCAGCCCTCCTGGGCGAGATGGAGAAACTGCGCGGCAAGGTCACGGTCAAGGTCAGTGTATGTTTATCATGTTTCGAAGTGGCAAAGTGAAAAGCAGCTGTAAACCATCTTTTTTTTAATCTGTTTGTCATTTTTTATGCACTCATGGACACCTTTATGCTTCAATGAAACGTTCCCATTGTTCGTCACACATAGCCCTTTACTACCGGGCTGTCCTATATATCCTCAACCTTGAGCTCGACCTTGACCTTGCAGGGCTCGGTGGCGTACGTGGCACAGCAGGCCTGGATCCAGAACGCCAGCTTGCGGGAAAACATTCTGTTCGGAAAGTCCAAAGTAGATCCCCTCTTCGACCAGGTGATCGACGCATGCGCACTGAGGCCAGACCTTGATATCTTACCTGGAGCAGATCTGACGGAAATCGGAGAAAAGGTAAACCGCAACAACATTGGAAAAGGTAAACTGCAGTTACACTGAAATGCTAAAGAACCAACAAACTATACAATTACGAAAGCAAAATAATTTGTTTACAAAAATATAGACCAAAACACTTAATCTAGAGAATGGTACACAAAGTAATCAACGAGTTCTCTGGTAAACGGGGAAACGGTTATTACTAAGATAAAGTTTAAAGTACTTCGACAAGAGAAAACTACAACAAAGGAAGAAACAAGAAAATGTAAGTAACAAGAACACGGGGAGAAATAGCCAACGAGAAGCGGAGAGGAAAGAAAGCAGCCGGAACGCTGACAAACAGCCAATATGGCGCCAAGATGATATGCCCTATTGCCTGGTGCTTTGTTTGATAGGGTTTCTGCTTTCATGTGGATTCTGTTTAATTGAGTTTCTATGTTGCCTGTCCGACAGGGTATTAACCTGAGTGGCGGCCAGAAGCAGCGGGTCAGCCTCGCGCGGGCCGTGTACGCTGACACTGACATCTACCTCCTCGACGACCCGCTCTCAGCCGTCGACTCCCACGTCGGCAAACATATATTCGAGCAAGTCCTTGGGCCACAGGGTCTGCTCAAGAACAAGGTGGGTGTGAAGTCTGTACTGCCTCAGTCCGTGGGTCATCTGTGTTTCGGGGGCCTCCCTGGTATAGTGGTTAGCGCAGTAAACCACAGATCAATAGGTCCTGGGGGCCTCCTTGGTGTAGTGGTTAGCGCACTAGACCACAGATCAATAGGTCCTGGGGGCCTCCCTGGTGTAGTGGTTAGCGCAGTAAACCGCAGATCAATAGGTCCTGGGGGCCTCCCTGGTGTAGTGGTTAGCGCACTAGACCACAGATCAATAGGTCCTGGGGGCCTCCTTGGTGTAGTGGTTAGCGCACTAACCCGCAGAGCAACATGTCTTGGGGGCCTACTTGGTGGAGTGGTTAGCGCAGTAAACCGCAGATCAATAGATCCTGGGGCCTCCCTGGTGTAGTGGTTAGCGCACTAGACCGCAGATCAATAGATCCTGGGGCCTCCCTGGTGTAGTGGTGAGCGCACTAGACCGCAGACCAATAGGTCCTGGATTTGAATCCTAGTCAGGCCTCCTAATCTGGGACATGTTTTATCTATTCATCCTTTATCGTCCCTTGGCCCAGTTTACCCCTTGTGTGCACAATACCGGCCTACAACCCCCAGATTTCCCTTACTTACCTGTGTCCTGCGCTGAGCTGTGTTTTGTGGCCGCCAGACGCGGGTGTTGGTGACGCACGGGATCAGCTACCTACCCGTGGCGGACCGCGTGGTCGTGCTGCGGGACGGCCGGGTGTCCGAGGCCGGCACCTACCGCGAACTGCTGGACAAGGACGGCGCCTTCGCCGAGTTCCTCAGGACCTACCTGACCCAGGCCACGGCAGAGGAGGGGCCCGAGGAGGAAGACGTCGACGGTAAGGGACTGGGGTCTGGGGGGTGGTGGGGTGGGGGGGGGGCAGGGCAGGTAGAGCGTGGGGGGCGAGGGGGGAGGGATAAGGGATAATTTATGGCCAAGTCTGTGTGGTGAGACAGGGGTACCAAGTCTGTGTGGTGAGACAGGGTTACCAAGTCTGTGTGGTGAGACAGGGTTACCAAGTCTGTGTGGTGAGACAGGGGTACCAAGTCTGTGTGGTGAGACAGGGTTACCAAGTCTGTGTGGTGAGACAGGGTTACCAAGTCTGTATGGTGAGACAGGGGTACCAAATTCATGTGAATTTTGTTACTTTGTGAGCTGACTATCAGCGTTGTATCCCGGCAGATATGGCTCTCAAGGAGGAAATCCTCTCCCACATCTTAAAGAAAGACGACTCGGAACTTCGTGGTTCGATGGAAACGTAAGTTATTTTGCTAGAATGTACACGTGATGTTCTACGCCTGCGGCTAATAAAGGGGGCGGGGCCCCGGGAGCTCGAGCTGTCAGTCATCCAGGTGCGTATTGGGTGTACTATGTACATCTATACCTCATCCTTTAATTAAAGGGGAACCGCCCCCCCCCCCTCCTAAAAAAATAAAAAATAAAAGAAAACACCCCAAAATATATATACAGCAATCTTAAAACGTAGTTTCTGGGTGAATTGTTTATGGCCTTAAGCATATCCAACGGGCTGTGTGTGGGGTCGGTGTCACCTCTCGCTGTCTGTCTCCCGAGCAGGCTGCACAAGGCGATACGGCAGCGGACGCTGTCGGCCACCAGTGGGGGATCCCAGGACGGCGTCGCCCGCTCCCCCAAGCCGGCCAACAGCGCCCCCATGCGGCGCACCGGCACAATGCTGTCGCAGGAGAGTGACACCCGGAGCCGGCACGACTCCATGTCCAGCGTGGCGAGGCGGCGGGAGAAGGAGAAAGAGGCGCTGTTGGCGGACAAGGGGGGCAAGAACCCGGAGGCAGAGAAACTCATCCTGGAGGAGAAAAGCGAGACGGGTCGGGTGAGTAGTGAGTGGAGCGGCAGGGGGGTGGGATTACCATGGAGGAGAAGGGAAAGACAGGTCGGGTGAGTATGGAGTGTGGGCGGGGGTGGGCGGCAGGGGGGTGGGGTTACCATGGAGGCGAAGGAAGAGAAGGGCCGGGTGAGTGGGGAGTGTGTGGGGGGGGGGGGGAGTGTATCCGGGGGAGTGGAGGGTGGGTTACCATGGAGGAGGAGGTAGAGACGGGCCGAGTGAGTGGGGAGTGTGGGCTGAGGTAGGGAGTGTACCCGGAGGAGGGGGTGGGCTTACCATGGGGAGAAGGTAGAGACGGGCCGGGTGAGTAGGGAGTGAGCGGGGGTGGGGAGTGTACCCGGGGGAGGGGGTGGGGTTACCATGGAGGTGAAGGTAGAGACGGGCCGGGTGAGTGGGGAGTTTAGGCGGGGGTGGGGAGTGTACCCGGGGGAGGGGGTGGGGTTACCATGGAGGAGAAGGTAGAGACGGGCCGGGTGAGTGGGGAGTGAGCGGGGGTGGGGAGTGTACCCGGGGGAGGGGGTGGGCTTACCATGGAGGAGAAGGTATAGACGGGCCGAGTGAGTGGGGAGTGTGGGCTGGGGTAGGGAGTGTACCCGGGGGAGGGGGTGGGGTTACCATGGAGGAGAAGGTAGAGACGGGCCGGGTGAGTGGGGAGTGAGCGGGGGTGGGGAGTGTACCCGGGGGAGGGGGTGGGGTTACCATGGAGGAGAAGGTATAGACGGGCCGAGTGAGTGGGGAGTGTGGGCTGGGGTAGGGAGTGTACCCGGGGGAGGGGGTGGGGTTACCATGGAGGAGAAGGTAGAGACGGGCCGGGTGAGTGGGGAGTGTGGGCGGGGGTGGGGTGTGTACCCGGGGGAGGGGGTGGGGTTACCATGGAGGAGAAGGTAGAGACGGGCCGGGTGAGTGGGGAGTGTGGGCGGGGGTGGGGAGTGTACCCAGGGGAGGGGGTGGGGAGTGTACCCGGGGGAGGGGGTGGGGCTACCATGGAGGAGAAGGTAGAGACGGGCCGGGTGAGTGGGGAGTGTGGGCGGGGGTGGGGAGTGTACCCGGGGGAGGGGGTGGGGAGTGTACCCGGGGGAGGGGGTGGGGTTACCATGGAGGAGATGGTAGAGACGGGCCGCATGAGTGGGGAGTGTGGGCGGGGGTGGGGAGTGTACCCAGGGGAGGGGGTGGGGAGTGTACCCGGGGGAGGGGGTGGGGTTACCATGGAGGAGAAGGTAGAGACGGGCCGGGTGAGTGGGGAGTGTACCCGAGGGAGGGGGTGGGGTTACCATGGAGGAGAAGGTAGGGACGGGCCGGGTGAGTGGGGAGTGTGGGCGGGGGTGGGGAGTGTACCCGGGGGAGGGGGTGGGGTTACCATGGAGGAGAAGGTAGAGACGGGCCGGGTGAGTGGGGAGTGTGGGCGGGGGTGGGGAGTGTACCCGGGGGAGGGGGTGGGGTTACCATGGAGGAGAAGGTAGAGACGGGCCGGGTGAGTGGGGAGTGTGGGCGGGGGTGGGGAGTGTGGGCGGGGGTGGGGAGTGTACCCAGGGGAGGGGGTGGGGAGTGTACCCGGGGGAGGGGGTGGGGTTACCATGGAGGAGAAGGTAGAGACGGGCCGGGTGAGTGGGGAGTGTGGGCGGGGGTGGGGAGTGTACCCGGGGGAGGGGGTGGGGAGTGTACCCGGGGGAGGGGGTGGGGTTACCATGGAGGAGATGGTAGAGACGGGCCGGGTGAGTGGGGAGTGTAGGCGGGGGTGGGGAGTGTACCCGGGGGAGGGGTGGGTTACCATGGAGGAGACGGTAGAGACGGGCCGGGTGAGTGGGGAGTGAGCGGGGGTGGGGAGTGTACCCGGGGGAGGGGTGGGTTACCATGGAGGAGACGGTAGAGACGGGCCGGGTGAGTGGGGAGTGTACCCGGGGGAGGGGTGGGTTACCATGGAGGGGAAGGTAAAGACGGGCCGGAAGAGCTACCTGCTCATGTGTGTCTCTGTGTTGTCAGGTCAAGCTGAGCGTGTTCAAGGCCTACATCTCGTCCGTCGGGGTCCCCCTCAGCCTGCTCATGTGTGTCTGTGTGTTGTCAGGTCAAGCTGAGCGTGTTCAAGGCCTACATCTCGTCCGTCGGGGTCCCCCTCAGCCTGCTCATCGTCGTCCTGTTCACGATGCAGAGCGCCGCTTCCGTCGGCGCAAATTTCTGGCTCAGCGATTGGAGCAACGATCAACCAATCAACGGCACGGTAGACACGGAACTGCGGGACTTACGTCTCGGAGTGTACGGCGCCCTTGGCGCGGCTGAAGGTCAGTGGGACGCCCTCGCAGTACTTGACGCTTATGTTCTTAGCCATGGCTCGTAACCGTTACCTGCTGCTGTTATAGCTTAGCGCTTTGTCCATTTCAGGCATTTCAGGTTATATTTTTAGATTAATCTCGTTATTAACTATATATATTATTTATATTATATAAACCTTGAATGTTTGTATCGCAAGTCGCGATTTATGTATATCTTTATATGTTGTGTATTGTACAGCCGAGGTGATGGGGATACAGTATGCGTACAAACTCGCTGTTTGTATGCCCCACCCCCCTCTCCCAAGGCGCTTAGACAACAGTCATAATGAATCGTAATTAAATGTCTACAATTAAAACGTAGTTTCACATGAATAGTCATAGTACATGCATATTCATATTACGTGAATAATCATTACATGAATATTTATATTACATGAATATTAATGACATGAATATTTATATGACATGAATATTCATATGACATTGCCTATTCATATTACACGAATATTCATATTATGCTCAAAATGACTGCCATCATACGATTGGGGATTAAGTAAGCGCCTATAGTAAAGTATGCAAATATGCTGGCTGTGGGAGTCTGGGTGTCTCGCTTCCGGCGAGCGCTGTACATAGGCCATTGTATTTAGGTCACAGGTAGGCCTAGGCCGCCGCTCGCCGGGGTGCCGAGCAGGCGAGACGGAGTCCGCCTGTGGCCAGTTTCTCTTCTTTGCTTTGTGCCTTTTGCTTCTTTCTTAACATCGAAATTGCTCTCTTATGCCCATGATACATCTAGCGAAGTTTCAGAAACTTTGTGACCGAAACTTTGTTTCCGAAACTTTTCACTGGCGTATCCTGGACATTTTGGATCACAAAATGACCGAAACTTGGTGTCCGAAGTTTCAACATGTTTGAATTTGGGACACAAAGTGTCCACATCTGAATAGTATTACAACCAATCAGAAAGCGAGATGCGGTCACATGATTTTTGAATTTGCATGGGGTGGGTGGCGGGCGGGGGTGGGGTGAGTGTGATTCGGTTGGCAGCCCTTATGACGCTTACATATGGTGATATACACCTGATATTTACATATATATCGGTCTATATATCGAGCGTCAGCCATGGTAACGTTAGAGTGTTGGCGTCAGCCATGGTAACGTTAGAGTGTTGGCGCCAGCCATGGTAACGTTAGAGTGTTGGCGTCAGCCATGGTAACGTTAGAGTGTTGGCGCCAGCCATGGTAACGTTAGAGTGTTGGCGCCAGCCATGGTAACGTTAGAGTGTTGGCGTCAGCCATGGTAACGTTAGAGTGTTGGCGCCAGCCATGGTAACGTTAGAGTGTTGGCGTCAGCCATGGTAACGTTAGAGTGTTGGCGTCAGCCATGGTAACGTTAGAGTGTTGGCGTCAGCCATGGTAACGTTAGAGTGTTGGCGCCAGCCATGGTAACGTTAGAGTGTTGGCGCCAGCCATGGTAACGTTAGAGTGTTGGCGCCAGCCATGGTAATGTTAGAGTGTTGGCGTTAGCCATGATAACGTTATAGTGTTGGCGTCAGCCATGGTAACGTTAGGGTGTTGGCCCCAGCCATAGTAACGTTAGAGTGTTGGCGCCAGCCATGGTAACGTTAGAGTGTTGGCGCCAGCCATGGTAAAGTTAAGAGTGTTGGCGCCAGCTATGGTAACGTTAGGGTGTTGGCGTCAGCCATGGTAACGTTAGAGTGTTGGCGTCAGCCATGGTAACGTTAGAGTGTTGGCGCCAGCCATGGTAAAGTTAAGAGTGTTGGCGCCAGCTATGGTAACGTTAGGGTGTTGGCGTCAGCCATGGTAACGTTAGAGTGTTGGCGCCAGCCATGGTAACGTTAGAGTGTTGGCGCCAGCCATGGTAAAGTTAAGAGTGTTGGCGCCAGCTATGATAACGTTAGGGTGTTGGCGTCAGCCATGGTAACGTTAGAGTGTTGGCGTCAGCCATGGTAACGTTAGAGTATTGGCGCGAAATAACGGGATTACGTAGTGCGAGTTTCGGAAACACGACTTAGATGTAT
Source organism: Arenicola marina (assembly GCA_964019135.1). Taxonomy (NCBI): domain Eukaryota; kingdom Metazoa; phylum Annelida; class Polychaeta; family Arenicolidae; genus Arenicola; species Arenicola marina. The sequence continues at coordinate 4,508,173 of OZ025251.1, forward strand.
CCTGAACGAGTTTTTGGTTACTTTGTGTCCGAAATTTGTTTAGGACACAAAGTAGCGGAAACTTTCGGATGTATCATGGCCATAATTTTGTGGACACTTTGTGTCCCAAATTCAAACATGTTGAAACTTCGGACAGATGTATCATGGCCATAAGTCAGACGATAGTACGTTGTGGGTGAGTGATTACGCCGGTAAAGAATGTTTACACTGACTGAACCAGGGGAGTGGAGACAATTACTGCGAAAACTAGTCAAAGTCTGATATATCGATGGGTTCAATCTACAAACAACCCTCAAGTGGTTTGGCCTCGATAAGTCGGTGTAAAGGGGTCTTAATGTCAAACAGGGGTTCGTGTCTGTGTGTCGCCGACTTAATTAGTGGGTCAACCGACGTCGATGGCATATGTTAAATGTGCAATGGCTGCGGATGTGTTCACTGCTGTAGGGGTGAACATGGCGGGGAGTGGTGAGCGAGTCAGTGATGCCATTCCCCCCAACAACCGTAATGCTAAACTTACCGAGAGTGCCGTTCTCGTCCACTAGTCCTGGGGGTGTGAGCCAGGGTAGTACCATGTGGAACCCCATTCACCGTACCGCTCTCGCCCACTAGTCCTGGGGGTGTGAGCCAGGGTAGTACCATGTGGAACCCCATTCACCGTACCGTTCTCGCCCACTAGTCCTGGGGGTGTGAGCCAGGGTAGTACCATGTGGAACCCCATTCACCGTGCCGTTCTCGCCCACTAGTCCTGGGGGTGTGAGCCAGGGTAGTACCATGTGGAACCCCATTCACCGTACCGTTCTCGCCCACTAGTCCTGGGGGTGTGAGCCAGGGTAGTACCATGTGGAACCCCATTCACCGTGCTGTTCTCGCCCACTAGTCCTGGGGGTGTGAGCCAGGGTAGTACCATGTGGAACCCCATTCACCGTACCGTTCTCGCCCACTAGTCCTGGGGGTGTGAGCCAGGGTAGTACCATGTGGAACCCCATTCACCGTGCCGTTCTCGCCCACTAGTCCTGGGGGTGTGAGCCAGGGTAGTACCATGTGGAACCCCATTCACCGTACCGTTCTCGCCCACTAGTCCTGGGGGTGTGGGCCAGGGTAGTACCATGTGGAACCCCATTCACCGTGCCGTTCTCGCCCACTAGTCCTGGGGGTGTGAGCCAGGGTAGTACCATGTGGAACCCCATTCACCGTGCCGTTCTCGCCCACTAGTCCTGGGGGTGTGAGCCAGGGTAGTACCATGTGGAACCCCATTCACCGTGCCGTTCTCGCCCACTAGTCCTGGGGGTGTGAGCCATGGTAGTACCATGTGGAACCCCATTCACCGTGCCGTTCTCGCCCACTAGTCCTGGGGGTGTGAGCCAGGGTAGTACCATGTGGAACCCCATTCACCGTGCCGTTCTCGCCCACTAGTCCTGGGGGTGTGAGCCAGGGTAGTACCATGTGGAACCCCATTCACCGTGCCGTTCTCGCCCACTAGTCCTGGGGGTGTGAGCCAGGGTAGTACCATGTGGAACCCCATTCACCGTGCCGTTCTCGCCCACTAGTCCTGGGGGTGTGAGCCAGGGTAGTACCATGTGGAACCCCATTCACCGTGCCGTTCTCGCCCACTAGTCCTGGGGGTGTGAGCCAGGGTAGTACCATGTGGAACCCCATTCACCGTGCCGTTCTCGCCCACTAGTCCTGGGGGTGTGAGCCAGGGTAGTACCATGTGGAACCCCATTCACCGTGCCGTTCTCGCCCACTAGTCCTGGGGATGTGAGCCATGGTAGTACCATGTGGAACCCCATTCACCGTGCCGTTCTCGCCCACTAGTCCTGGGGATGTGGGCAAGGGTAGTACCATGTGGAACCCCATTCACCGTACCGTTCTCGCCCACTAGTCCTGGGGATGTGAGCCAGGGTAGTACCATGTGGAACCCCATTCACCGTGCCGTTCTCGCCCACTAGTCCTGGGGGTGTGAGCCATGGTAGTACCATGTGGAACCCCATTCACCGTGCCGTTCTCGCCCACTAGTCCTGGGGGTGTGAGCCAGGGTAGTACCATGTGGAACCCCATTCACCGTACCGTTCTCGCCCACTAGTCCTGGGGGTGTGAGCCAGGGTAGTACCATGTGGAACCCCATTCACCGTGCCGTTCTCGCCCACTAGTCCTGGGGGTGTGAGCCATGGTAGTACCATGTGGAACCCCATTCACCGTGCCGTTCTCGCCCACTAGTCCTGGGGGTGTCAGCCAGGGTAGTACCATGTGGAACCCCATTCACCGTACCGTTCTCGCCCACTAGTCCTGGGGGTGTGAGCCAGGGTAGTACCATGTGGAACCCCATTCACCGTGCCGTTCTCGCCCACTAGTCCTGGGGGTGTGAGCCAGGGTAGTACCATGTGGAACCCCATTCACCGTGCCGTTCTCGCCCACTAGTCCTGGGGGTGTGAGCCAGGGTAGTACCATGTGGAACCCCATTCACCGTACCGTTCTCGCCCACTAGTCCTGGGGGTGTGAGCCAGGGTAGTACCATGTGGAACCCCATTCACCGTACCGTTCTCGCCCACTAGTCCTGGGGGTGTGAGCCAGGGTAGTACCATGTGGAACCCCATTCACCGTGCCGTTCTCGCCCACTAGTCCTGGGGGTGTGAGCCAGGGTAGTACCATGTGGAACCCCATTCACCGTGCCGTTCTCGCCCACTAGTCCTGGGGGTGTGAGCCAGGGTAGTACCATGTGGAACCCCATTCACCGTGCCGTTCTCGCCCACTAGTCCTGGGGGTGTGAGCCAGGGTAGTACCATGTGGAACCCCATTCACCGTGCCGTTCTCGCCCACTAGTCCTGGGGGTGTGAGCCAGGGTAGTACCATGTGGAACCCCATTCACCGTGCCGTTCTCGCCCACTAGTCCTGGGGGTGTGAGCCAGGGTAGTACCATGTGGAACCCCATTCACCGTGCCGTTCTCGCCCACTAGTCCTGGGGGTGTGAGCCAGGGTAGTACCATGTGGAACCCCATTCACCGTGCCGTTCTCGCCCACTAGTCCTGGGGGTGTGAGCCAGGGTAGTACCATGTGGAACCCCATTCACCGTGCCGTTCTCGCCCACTAGTCCTGGGGGTGTGAGCCAGGGTAGTACCATGTGGAACCCCATTCACCGTGCCGTTCTCGCCCACTAGTCCTGGGGGTGTGAGCCAGGGTAGTACCATGTGGAACCCCATTCACCGTACCGTTCTCGCCCACTAGTCCTGGGGGTGTGAGCCAGGGTAGTACCATGTGGAACCCCATTCACCGTGCCGTTCTCGCCCACTAGTCCTGGGGGTGTGAGCCAGGGTAGTACCATGTGGAACCCCATTCACCGTGCCGTTCTCGCCCACTAGTCCTGGGGGTGTGAGCCAGGGTAGTACCATGTGGAACCCCATTCACCGTACCGTTCTCGCCCACTAGTCCTGGGGGTGTGAGCCAGGGTAGTACCATGTGGAACCCCATTCACCGTGCCGTTCTCGCCCACTAGTCCTGGGGGTGTGAGCCAGGGTAGTACCATGTGGAACCCCATTCACCGTGCCGTTCTCGCCCACTAGTCCTGGGGGTGTGAGCCAGGGTAGTACCATGTGGAACCCCATTCACCGTGCCGTTCTCGCCCACTAGTCCTGGGGGTGTGAGCCAGGGTAGTACCATGTGGAACCCCATTCACCGTGCCGTTCTCGCCCACTAGTCCTGGGGATGTGAGCCATGGTAGTACCATGTGGAACCCCATTCACCGTGCCGTTCTCGCCCACTAGTCCTGGGGATGTGGGCAAGGGTAGTACCATGTGGAACCCCATTCACCGTACCGTTCTCGCCCACTAGTCCTGGGGATGTGAGCCAGAGTAGTACCATGTGGAACCCCATTCACCGTGCCGTTCTCGCCCACTAGTCCTGGGGATGTGAGCCATGGTAGTACCATGTGGAACCCCATTCACCGTACCGTTCTCGCCCACTAGTCCTGGGGGTGTGAGCCAGGGTAGTACCATGTGGAACCCCATTCACCGTACCGCTCTCGCCCACTAGTCCTGGGGGTGTGAGCCAGGGTAGTACCATGTGGAACCCCATTCACCGTGCCGTTCTCGCCCACTAGTCCTGGGGGTGTGAGCCAGGGTAGTACCATGTGGAACCCCATTCACCGTACCGCTCTCGCCCACTAGTCCTGGGGGTGTGAGCCAGGGTAGTACCATGTGGTCCCCATTCACCGTACCGTTCTCGCCCACTAGTCCTGGGGGTGTGAGCCAGGGTAGTACCATGTGGAACCCCATTCACCGTACCGCTCTCGCCCACTAGTCCTGGGGGTGTGAGCCATGGTAGTACCATGTGGAACCCCATTCACCGATTACTTCCGGTATGATAATAAGGCGTGACTTGAGAAGCGTTATTTAATAAGTGTAAATATGACGACGCCTAGAACCCTGCTCTCGCGATGCGCACGCCGCCCCCCCCCTCCCGCCGCCCCCCCTCCCGCCGCCGCTCCTTCTCCCCCCGGCCCGCCGTCGGCATGGATAATGATCCCATGGTCATCGTGTGGTCCGTTCGCCAGACAGGACAGTCTCGTTCCCATGTCACCTCGGCCCCGTGTCACCTCTGTCTCGTTCCCATGTCACCTCGGCTTCGTGTCACCTCTCACCTCTGTCCCGTTCCCGTGTCACCTCTGTTCCGTTCCCGTGTCACCCGTCCCGTTCCCATTTCACCTCTGTCCCGTTCCCGTGTCACCTCTGTCCCATTCCCCTGTCACCTCTGTCTCGTTCCCATGTCACCTCGGCTCCTTGTCACCTCTCACCTCTGTCCCGTGTCCGTGTCACCTCTGTCCCATTCCCCTCTCACCTCTGTCCCGTTCCCGTGTCACCTCTGTCTCGTTCTCGTGTCACCTCTGTCCCGTTCCCGTGTCACCTCTGTCCCGTTCCCGTGTCACCTCTGTCCCGTTCCCTCCCGTGTCACCTCTGTCCCGTTCCCGTGTCACCCGTCTCATTCCCGTGTCACCTCTGTCCCGTTCCCGTGTCACCTCTCACCTCTGTCCCGTTCCCGTGTCACCTCTCACCTCTGTCCCGTTCCCGTGTCACCTCTGTCCCGTTCCCGTGTCACCTCTGTCCCGTTCCCGTGTCACCCGTCCCGTTCCCGTGTCACCTCTGTCCCGTTCCCGTGTCACCTCTCACCTCTGTCCCGTTCCCGTGTCACCCGTCCCGTTCCCGTGTCACCTCTGTCCCGTTCCCTCCCGTGTCACCTCTGTCCCGTTCCCGTGTCACCTCTGTCCCATTCCCCTGTCCCCTCTGTCCCATTCCCCTGTCACCTCTGTCCCGTTCCCGTGTCACCTCTGTCCCGTTCCCGTGTCACCTCTGTCCCATTCCCCTGTCCCCTCTGTCCCATTCCCCTGTCACCTCTGTCCCGTTCCCGTGTCACCTCTGTCCCGTTCCCGTGTCACCTCTGTCCCGTTCCCGTGTCACCCGTCCCGTTCCCGTGTCACCTTATGTCCCGTTCCCGTGTCACCTCTGTCCCGTTCCCTCCCGTGTCACCTCTGTCCCGTTCCCGTGTCACCTCTGTCCCGTTCCCGTGTCACCCGTCCCGTTCCCGTGTCACCTTATGTCCCGTTCCCGTGTCACCTCTGTCCCGTTCCCTCCCGTGTCACCTCTGTCCCGTTCCCGTGTCACCTCTGTCCCATTCCCCTGTCCCCTCTGTCCCATTCCCCTGTCACCTCAGTCCCGTTCCCGTGTCACCTCTGTCCCGTTCCCGTGTCACCTCTGTCCCGTTCCCGTGTCACCTCTGTCCCGTTCCCTCCCGTGTCACCTCTGTCCCGTTCCTGTGTCATCTCTGTCCCGTTCCCGTGTCACCCGTCCCGTTCCCGTGTCACCTCTGTCCCGTTCCCGTGTCACCTCTGTCCCGTTCCCGTGTCACCTCTGTCCCATTCCCGTGTCACCTCTGCCCCGTTCCCGTGTCACCTCTGTCCCGTTCCCGTGTCACCTCTGTCCCGTTCCCGTGTCACCTCTTTCCCATTTCCGTGTCACCTCTGTCCCGTTCCCGTGTCACCTCTGTCCCGTTTCCGTGTCACCTCTGTCCGATTCCCGTGTCACATCTGTCCCGTTCTCGTGTCACCTCTGTCCCGTGCCCGTGTCACCTCTGTCCCGTTCCCGTGTCATCTCTGTCCCGTTCCCGTGTCACCTCTGTCCCGTTCCCGTGTCACCTCTGTCCCGTTCCCGTGTCACCTCTGCCCCGTTCCCGTGTCACCTCTGTCCCGTTTCCGTGTCACCTCTGCCCCGTTCCCGTGTCATCCGTCCCGTTCCCGTGTCACCCGTCCCGTTCCCGTGTCACCTCTGCCCCGTTCCCGTGTCACCCGTCCCGTTCCCGTGTCACCTCTGTCCCGTTCCCTCCAGTGTCACCTCTGTCCCATTCCCGTGTCACTTGTCTCGTTCCCGTGTCACCTCTGTCCCGTTCCTGTGTCACCTCTGTCCCATTCCCGTGTCACCTCTGCCCCGTTCTCGTGTCACTTCTGCCCCGTTCCCGTGTCACCTGTCCCGTTCCCGTGTCACCTCTGTCCCGTTCCCGTGTCACCTCTGCCCCGTTCCCGTGTCACCTCTGTCCCGTTCCCGTGTCACCCGTCCCATTCCCGTGTCACCTCTGTCCCGTTTCCTCCCGTGTCACCTCTGTCCCGTTCCCGTGTCACCTCTGTCCCGTTCCCGTGTCACCCGTTCCGTTCCCGTGTCACCCGTCCCGTTCCCGTGTCACCTCTGTCCCGTTCCCGTGTCACCTCTGTCCCGTTCCCGTGTCACCCGTCCCGTTCCCGTGTCACCCGTCCCGTTCCCGTGTCACCCGTCCCGTTCCCGTGTCACCTCTGTCCCGTTCCCGTGTCACCTCTGTCCCGTTCCCGTGTCACCCGTCCCGTTCCCGTGTCACCTCTGTCCCGTTTCCTCCCGTGTCACCTCTGTCCCGTTCCCGTGTCACCTCTGTCCCGCTCCCGTGTCACCCGTTCCGTTCCCGTGTCACCCGTCCCGTTCCCGTGTCACCTCTGTCCCGTGCCCGTGTCACCTCTGTCCCGTTCCCGTGTCACCCGTCCCGTTCCCGTGTCACCCGTCCCATTCCCGTGTCACCTCTGTCCCGTTCCCCCCCGTGTCACCTCTGCCCCGTTCCCGTGTCACCTGTCCCGTTCCCGTGTCACCTCTGCCCCGTTCCCGTGTCACCTGTCCCGTTCCCGTGTCACCTCTGTCCCGTTCCCGTGTCACCTCTGCCCCGTTCCCGTGTCACCTGTCCCGTTCCCGTGTCACCTCTGTCCCGTTCCCGTGTCACCTCTGTCCCGTTCCCGTGTCACCTCTGTCCCGTTCCCGTGTCACCCGTCCCGTTCCCGTGTCACCTCTGTGCCGTTGTTGCAGGTCTCTTGCAGACGTCGAGCGCCTACACGATGGCCTACGTCGGCATCGTCGCCTCGCGACAGCTGCACGCGCAGTTCGTCCGCGGCGTCCTGGGCACGCGGCTCACCTTCTATGACGTCACGCCGCTGGGCCGCGTCATGGGGCGCGCCGCGGACGACATGGCGACCGTCGACCTCGTCCTGCCCTTCTCCGTCCGCTCAATCATTAACACCTTCTGGGGTATCGTCCTGCCGCTGGGCCTCATCGCCTTCACCACCCCTTGGTTCCTCGTGGTAGTGCCCCCTCTGGGGGTCGTCTACCACTTCTTCCAGGTAATAACCCCCCCCCCCTCAGCCACGCCCCGCCCACCCTCCTGTGGTGATGAACGCACCGTGTGTCCTGTCTTTGGTTGTAGATACTCACACTCTTGTAGATATAGTGTGCTTTGTGCCCTGGCTTTTTCACTAATATGTTTGATTTTATATATAGTGCTTTTATGTTTATGTTTACAAGAGCGCAGGTAATGGTACACTTTGTAAATGCAGGTTTATGTTGCGAGCGAACCTGACTGGCCAGCCAGCATAGCCATAGCCAGGTTGTCTGGTTAGTCCGAGAGCCGCTCCGCTACACCTCACAACCAGAACACTAGAGCCACACACCGAAATGTGTAACACACATGATCCCGAATGGACCTCCCCTCTTTCCTCACCCATAGCAATATGGGAGGTTAGCATTGTATCAGCCCCGTCATCAAGCAAAATCACTGTCACATGCAACTGTAACGGGTCTCACTGGTGGTTAGCGCACTAGGCCGCAGATAACTAGGTGCTGGGTTCGACTCCGGGCCCCGGGCACGTGTTCTGGGACATGCTTCATCCATCCATCTCTCATCGACCCGGGAGGTTCCTCGGTCCAGTTTAGCCCACGTGTGCACAAAAGCGGCCCAAAACACATATTAATTGTAATAATATGCCAAAGTTATATACAACACACAGTGTTTATGATATGGGCTTACCCCTACAGGGCCAGAAACTAAACTTGAAGTAGCCCTCCATTGTTTCTCAGTGCTTCTGACGAACATTGGAAGGAGGTGCACGTGAAGGTACGTGCTATATAGATACTCTGTAAATATATATATATATCGCCGGTAATCCGCTGCCGAGAATAGGATAATCCTCCATGTAAGGGCCCACCAAATGAACCATTTAGTAAATGGTAGACGTGAGTCATACGTGAGCTATGCTGAAACACTAGTTCGCCCTAACATGGAAAAACGAGAAGAGCATAGTCCCTAAGTAAGCTACATAAATGACACATCCGCTCGACATCTTGCATCTAGTTAATACGCGGGAAGGGTCCCCTCGCCGCGTCTGTTGTTGCAGTGCTGCTGACCTTGGCCAAGGACATGCTGTTGGCGATGGGCGTGGTGCGCGCGGGGAGGCACCTCCACGCTTGTCTCCTGCGCCGCGTCATGCGCTCCAGGCCAGACTTCTTCGTGTGCACGCCCGTGGGCCGGATCGTCAACCGGCTGGGCGCCGACGTCGCGGTGGTCGACTCGACCCTCGAGTATCGCATAATGTGGTTCCTCCGCAACTGACTCGGCGTCGTCACCTGCGTCGCCGTCGTCGGGGTGACGTCACCGTGGTTTCTGGTCTCCCTGGTGCCGCTGGGGGCGCTGTATGCTGTCGCCCAGGTACATGGCCGCCGTACACGTACACACGTACACTTACACCGTGCACTGGGGGTGGGGGGTACTTACGGAAGTTTTATTGAACCCCAAAATGAACCTACTAATAAGTCCTAGCTAATTACCTACGGCTGTTTCATTAAACCCCAAAATGAACATAATGAACAATAATTCTTAGTGCTAAATATGTATTTCAATTTCATGTTTCCCTTATCGGTGTGAATTTCCTGTGGTGATAGGCGGTGCGTCAGACGACGGACGGATACTGGCAATGATTGGGAGTCTGAATCCCGACTAGTTCAGGTAGTACCCCTAGCATTCGTCGCTCTGTATGTGTTACTAATGTCTATAGAGTCTCCCATGTATCACCCCACCCATATAGCCATTGCCCACCCTATGTGTTAGCACCTGCCATGGCATCAACCAGTTATGGTTAATCCCTCCACTCGTTATACCATGGTTATACCACACTGACACCATGCTTGTTAGACCTGATATTCTAACGGTTAGAATCACACATTAATACCGTATCGTTATACAGTGCCGTTATGCCATGGTCGTTATACCATGGCCGTTATACCGTGCCGTTATACAGTACCGCTATACTCTGCCGTTATACCATACCATTATACTGTGCCGTTATACCGTACCGTTATACCGTACCATTATTCTGTGCCGTTCAACCGTACAGTTATATCGTTATACAGTACCGTTATACTGTGCCGTTATACCGTACCGTTATACCGTACCGTTATTCTGTGCCGTTAAACCCGTACAGATATACCGTTATACAGTACCGTTATACTGTGCCGTTATACCGTACCGTTACAATACCATTCTCCTCGTTATGACCTTGTGTGGAATTCGCTCTGCAACCTTCCTCTCACTTCACTGCACCGACCTTATTTGACTTTATTTGTTACTTCGTCTTAACTCGAGAAGCTGGTCAGTTTTGTTTTGTCGAAAAAGCGTTTCAATTCATTTGGACGCTTTCACATAATCGACTGGTGTCTTTATTTGCACGTTTTATGCATTTCCCTTTTATCTTTTACAGGACATTCCTTGGCCCTGTTTAGTCATTGTGTGCACAAAAGCGGCCTACAACACCAATTCGTTTCATTCGTTTTCTCTGTTTGAAAGTGGTCGGCATGGTGATACGGGTAATTCCACGGGTGCTTTAGCTGGTTGACGGTGACATTTGGTTCTCCTCTAGGTATAGCTATATATATGGCCACACTTACCCTCATCTACGGCTCACTGCGGGGCGCTGGCAAGCTGCACTTTGGCCTGCTTTCCCGATGCCTCCGCGCGCCGTCGCTGTTCTTCGACACGACGCCTAGCGGCCGCATTGTGAACCGCTTCTCGAAGGACGTGGAGAGTCTGGACGTCATCATCCCCATGTTGATCCAGTTCTGGCTGAGATGTTCACAGCACGTGGCCGGCTCTATCCTCATTATCAGTTACAGCACGCCCATCTTCCTCGGCATCATCGTGCCGCTCGCCGTGTTTTACTTCCTGATCCAGGTACGCACCACGTGGCACGCGGCACGCCTCCAGCCCATAGTCCCGGGCACGGGTCGGTGGTAGGCCCCACCCCTCCCCCTCCTCCCTTGGTGTTACTCTCCTGCTATTGTTATGTTGTTGTTTTGTTGTTGTTGTTGTTACTTCCGCTTGTTACAACCACTCTCCTGACGGCAGAGGTCGCTCGCTCTTCAGGCCCCTCGTGTGGGTTAGGAAATGTGAACAATTTCTCAAATCGATATTCTAGCATTTTAGCAAAATTTATAGTTAAATTTGTCTAAGAAGGACATGCTGCTGTTGATGTGCCTTCCGCCTTCAACGGCGAAGCATTCAATGTAAGATGTACTTCGAAAACCATCTGGTCTCCGTTCATGGTGAACCACGTTGTCAGTGACAATACTAATGGCGCAGTGAATGTCACGTGACTTACAAATAGGTGCAATATTATACTTTGGCCTTCGAAAGATTATTTAGCTTTAAGTTAAATTTTACCTAGCTTCACTTGAGGCAAACACAAGACTGGGGTGTGAACGGAACGCCCTCTGCCGGGAGATACGCTGCAATCCGCCTCTTCATAGCTGCATAACGACTGACTGTCGTCACACAAGTTTGAGAACAAGGTCCACACAGTGAGGTTACCATAATGACACTTGAGAACAAGGTCCACACAGTGAGGTTACCATAATGACACTTGGGAACAAGGTCCACACAGTGAGGTTACCATAATGACACTTGAGAACAAGGTCCACACAGTGAGGTTACCATAATGACACTTGAGAACAAGGTCCACACAGTGAGGTTACCATAATGACACTTGAGAACAAGGTCCACACAGTGAGGTTACCATAATGACACTTGAGAACAAGGTCCACACAGTGAGGTTACCATAATGACAATTGAGAACAAGGTCCACACAGTGAGGTTACCATAATGACACTTGAGAACAAGGTCCACGCAGTGAGGTTACCATAATCACACTTGAGAACAAGGTCTACACAGTGAGGTTACCATAATGACACTTGAGAACAAGGTCCACACAGTGAGGTTACCATAATCACACTTGAGAGCAAAGTCCACTCAGTGAGGTTACCATAATGACACTTGAGAACAAGGTCCACACAGTGAGGTTACCATAATCACACTTGAGAGCAAAGTCCACTCAGTGAGGTTACCATAATGACACTTGAGAACAAGGTCCACACAGTGAGGTTACCATAATGACACTTGAGAACAAGGTCCACTCAGTGAGGTTACCATAATGACACTTGAGAACAAGGTCCACACAGTGAGGTTACCATAATCACACTTGAGAACAAGGTCCACGCAGTGAGGTTACCATAATGACACTTGAGAACAAGGTCCACACAGTGAGGTTACCATAATGACACTTGAGAACAAGGTCCACACAGTGAGGTTACCATAATGACACTTGAGAACAAGGTCCACACAGTGAGGTTACCATAATGACACTTGAGAACAAGGTCCACACAGTGAGGTTACCATAATGACGCTTGAGAACAAGGTCCACACAGTGAGGTTACCATAATGACACTTGAGAACAAGGTCCACACAGTGAGGTTACCATAATGACACTTGAGAACAAGGTCCACACAGTGAGGTTACCATAATCACATATGAGAACAAGGTCCACACAATGAGGTTACCATAATCACACTTGAGAACAAGGTCCACACAATGAGGTTACCATAATGACACTTGAGAACAAGGTCCACTCAGTGAGGTTACCATAATGACACTTGAGAACAAGGTCCACACAGTGAGGTTACCATAATCACACTTGAGAACAAGGTCCACACAGTGAGGTTACCATAATCACACTTGAGAACAACATATTTCACATATTAATTGAGCTGCGGCTTGTTAGTGTTTTAGCGCTCTGCGTGTTTTATGCAGTAAATACAGTGATGATCTTTGTTGCTTGTTGTAGTAAAGAGCTTTCTATCATGTTTAACTAGCATGGTTGTGCATGATTTAAGTCACATCTGAAAGACCACTTGCCCAGGTCGTGGACGTTTCCTTTGTTGTTTCCTTTATGCACCAATTGTGAGTTAATGTACTTGACTAGTCGCTTTATTATATACTTTTCCATTTTCTATTTTGTTTGTTACATGTTTGCTTTTTGATGCATTTTGAGGCCGCCGTCTTTGATCCAGGGCACTGGCTGGGCACTGACTCGATCCCACCGCTCGACGCCTTTCCACGTTTGTGTTACCAGCTTCCATTTCCCTTCCTCAGAAGGTACACAAATGATTAGCAATGTCTGCGCGTAGGTTTCTGTAGTTGGATACTTGCTATGAACTCACACCTACCGTTATATAAGGCCTGTCTCGTCTGTTAGTTGGCTTTGTGGTTTGTAAAAATAACGGTACGCTCAGCACGAAAGGTGAAGTTCCCATGCCATAACAAACGCAAGGTTTGTTATTGAGAAATATCGGTTCAATGTCAACTAGGTCACCACGTGTCGAAGCTGCCCCAGTGACCTTGGAACTAGTGACGCGTGGCTGGTGCACAATTAAACGCCCCCTGGCGATGTTTTGACGCCAGTGTACACTATTTCACGAATTATGACGGAGAAATGTTTCACGAGAAACACGCTAGCCAGCTTCCGACCGTGTCTGGGCGCTCTGGCGTCTGTTTGACGTCAAGCCTGCCTGAATGGACCAGCCTCCACGTGACACGTGACAGTTGGTATAAGCCTTAACGCTGGGTGATCATTGAGTGATATGTCATAGAGCATTGACAGCGAAACACGCGCCAATGTGAGATCATTACTAAAGGGAGTTGTCAGTATGAAGTCTGAGGTTGGATATAATGTCATATTTGCGTTAATAGGGATGAAGCGCGGGATAGCTGCCCGGGGGTAACTGCCGACTCTTTCGAAAAGAGGACTTGGGATTTCTATGTTGCACGAACATAGACATACGCTATGTGGGGAGCGAACTCTCGACTATCAGATGGGAAATATATCCTGTCATTTATAATCTAATGTTGAACGTGTCAAAAAGTGCTTCCAATTTCGTGTTTCTTCTGCTTTTCTGTGTAAAGTATTGATTACTTTTTCCGTGTGATCTTTAGACCTTTCTCTTGGTTAATTATTAGCACTGTGCTTCAATAAAGTGTGTACATTATAGCGAATAACGGGCCTTCATTGCATGACCACAGCTTGGAAAATTGAATGTTTTAATGTTAATAACTCAACTTCCTTATAGAACGTAGCATGGCTTTTAACAATTACACTAACAGAAACACTTCTATAGTCAGTTGGTAAGCCGGCTGAGCGGCTCATTAACAGATCCTGTCCTCGCATCTGCATTTTGGGCAAGTTTCAACTAACCCTATATTATTGTCCCGGGAGGTTGCTGGGCCAAAGTTTAGCCTTCGTGTGCCCAACATTGGCCTGAAGACAAAAATTTAGTTTTAACCCATTTCCATGTGTGTTATGTTTATTGTGAGCTTGTTGTCGAATTGTTGAGATGTTTAACGATAATTTGATGTCCATAATACCTGTAGATTTTATACAAACTGATTATGGTGTCGGGCAATAATATAAAGTTGAACTTCATTGATTATATCATATTATAGAAGATATTGTACTCGTTGTTAAGGTTATTAACGGATATAATATTGAATGGTAAAAAAGGACCCTTATGGTAAAAAAGGACCCATTAATTGGAAAAATAATGCTTAATGACAACTACTCTTCTAAGTTCAATGAACAGCGGAAAAATAGTGGCGATTGTCGCACTTCAATCTTATATATATATTTTAATACATGTACTGGTATAATGTATTATGCACAATATCTCCAATATATCTTACAAGATCTATCTTTACCCGTCGGCGCTTAACTAATCCCCGTGGCGTTGGCATGATGTGTTGCTACGCGTTCCCATGACCCGTTGCTACGCTTCGCCATGACCCGTTGCTATGCGTTACCTTGGCAGCGCTTCTACGTGGCGTCGTCGCGGCAGCTGAAGCGCCTGGAGTCAGTGAGCCGTTCGCCCATCTACTCCCACTTCGGGGAGTCCGTGCAGGGGACGAGCACAATACGAGCGTACGGCCAACAGCGGCGCTTCCTCCGGGAGTCCGAGACCCGTGTCGACTACAACCAGGTGTCCTACTACCCCAGCATCGTCGCCAACAGGTGTGTGTGTGTGTGTGTGGGAGGTGGGGGGGGGGGGGGTATGCAGATTGCAGGCCAAGGGGCGGGGGGTTAGTCTGCAGATAACAGGCAAATGGGGGGTGGGGGGGGGCTGCAGATCACTGGCCAAGGGGGAGGGGGGGGGGTCTGCAGATTACAGGCCAAGGGGGGTGGGGGGTCTGCAGATTACAGGCCAAGGGGGGGGGGTAGTCTGCAGATTACAGGTCAGGGGGGGGTGTGGCGGGGGTAGTCTGTAGATTACTGACCAAGAGGGAAGGGGTTTGCAGATTACTGGCGAAGGGGGAGGAGGGGAGTCTGCAGATTACTGGCCAAGGGGGAAGGGGTCTGCAGATTACTGGCAAAGGGGGAGGGGGTCTGCAGATTAATGGCCAAGGGGGAGGGGGGGGGGGTCTGCAAATTACTGGCCAAGGAGGAGGGGTCTGCAGATTACTGGTCAAGGGGGAGGGGGAGGGGGTCTGCAGATTACTGGCCAAGGGGGAGGGGGAGGGCGTCCGCAGATTACTGGCCCAGGGGGGGGGGGGTCTCCAGATTACTTGCCAAGGGGGAGGGGGAGGGGGTCTGCAGATTACTGGCCCAGGGAGAGGGGGGGTCTGCAGATTACTGGCCCAGGGAGAGGGGGGGTCTGCAGATTACTGGCCAAGGGAGAGGGGGGGTCTGCAGATTACTGGCCCAGGGAGAGGGGGGGTCTGCAGATTACTGGCCAAGGGAGAGGGGGGGGGTCTGCAGATTACTGGCCAAGGGAGAGGGGGGGTCCGCAGATTACTGGCCCAGGGAGAGGGGGGTCTGCAGATTACTGGCCAAGGGAGAGGGGGGGTCTGCAGATTACTGGCCCAGGGAGAGGAGGGTCTGCAGATTACTGGCCAAGGGAGAGGGGTGGTCTGCAGATTACTGGCCAAGAGAGAGGGTGGTCTGCAGATTACTGGCCAAGGGGGAGGGGGGCTGCAGATTACTGGCCAAGGGGGAGGGGGGCTGCAGATTACTGGCCAAGGGGGAGGGGGTCTGCAGATTACTCGCCAAGGGGGAGAGGGAGGGGGTCTGCAGATTACTGGCCCAGGGGGAGGGGGAGGGGGTCTGCAGATTACTGGCCAAAGGAGAGGGGGTCTGCAGATTACTCGCCAAGGGGGAGAGGGAGGGGGGCTGCAGATTACTGGCCAAGGGGGAGGGGGGCTGCAGATTACTCGCCAAGGGGGAGAGGGAGGGGGTCTGCAGATTACTGGCCAAGGGAGAGGGGGGGTCTGCAGATTACTGGCCAAGGGAGAGGGGGGTCTGCAGATTACTGGCCAAGGGAGAGGGGGGTCTGCAGATTACTCGCCTAGGAAGAGGGGGGGTCTGCAGATTACTGGCCAAGGGAGAGGGGGGGTCTGTAAATTACTGGCCAATGGGGAGGGGGAGGGGGTCTGCAGATTACTGGCCAAGGGAGAGGGGGGGTCTGCAGATTACTGGCCAAGGGGGAGGGGGGTCTGCAGATTACTCGCCAAGGGGGAAGGGGGAGGGGGTCTGCAGATTACTGGCCCAGGGAGAGGGGGGATCTGCAGATTACTGGCCAAGGGGGAGGGGGGTCTGCAGATTACTGGCCAAGGGAGAGGGGGTCTGCAGATTACTGGCCAAGGGGGAGGGGGGCTGCAGATTACTCGCCAAGGGGAGAGGGAGGGGGTCTGCAGATTACTGGCCAAGGGGGAGGGGGTCTGCAGATTACTGGCCAAGGGGGAGGGGGGTCTGCAGATTACTGGCCAAGGGAGAGGGGGTCTGCAGATTACTGGCCAAGGGGGAGGGGGGCTGCAGATTACTCGCCAAGGGGGAGAGGGAGGGGGTCTGCAGATTACTGGCCAAGGGGGAGGGGGGTCTGCAGATTACTGACCAAGGGGGAGGGGGAGGGCGTCTGCAGATTACTGACCAAGGGGAGTGTGGGGGGGGGGGGGGTGGGTGGCTTTATTCGTACATTATTGTTGTATTTTGTGAATGCAATTAATATGCAAGAATGTAACCATATGACCTAGTATATTAATGTTAAAATGTTAGTTAAAACTGCATTTCTAATTTGGTTATTGATATGTTTCATTCTATTGGAAGTGAAATTAATTGGAAGTATTATATTGATAATTGTGTTGCTATTGCAGATGGCTGGCTGTCCGGCTTGAGTGTGTTGGCAACTGCATCGTGTTGTTTGCAGCATTGCTGGCTGTGATTGGTCGAGACACTCTGACGCCAGGCATTGTGGGGTTGTCTGTGTCCTATGCTCTCAATGTAAGTGTAAACCTTGCTGTGATTGGTCGAGGCAATCTGACGCAAGGCATTATGGGGCTGTCAGTGTCCTATGCTCTCAATGTAAGTGTAAACCTTGCTGTGATTGGTCGAGGCACTCTGACGCCAGGCATTGTGGGGCTGCCTGTGTCCTATGCTCTCAATGTAAGTGTAAACATTGCTGTGATTGGTCGAGACAGTCTGACCCGTTGTCACCTGTAAAACCCTAATCCTTAACACGTCTTATTGTAAGTAAGGACTTCTCCATCATAATGGGACCTGACGGCGATCTCTTTCTGACTGCAGATCACACAGGTGCTCAACTGGACGGTGAGGATGACGTCAGAGCTGGAGTCTAACATTGTGGCCGTGGAGCGGATCAAAGAATACATGGAAAACCCAACTGAGGTAGGATAACTGAATCCATGGAAAACCCAACTCAGGTAGGATAACTGTGAATCCATGGAAAACCCAACTGAGGTAGGATAAGTGTGAATCCATGGAAAACCCAACTGAGGTAGGATAACTGAATCCATGGAAAACCCAACTGAGGTAGGATAAGTGTGAATCCATGGAAAACCCAACTGAGGTAGGATAAGTGGGAATCCATGGTAAAAACCCAACTGAGGTAGGACAACTGAATCCATGGAAAACCCAACTGAGGCAGGATAACTGAATCCATGGAAAACCCAACTGAGGTAGGATAACTGAATCCATGGAAAACCCAACTGAGGTAGGATAACTGAATCCATGGAAAACCCAACTGAGGCAGGATAAGTGTGAATCCATGGAAAGCCCAACTGAGGTAGGGTAAGTGTGAATCCATGGAAAACCCAACTGAGGTAGGATAACTGAATCCATGGAAAACCCAACTGAGGTAGGATAAGTCTGAATCCATGGAAACCCAACTGAGGTAGGATAAGTGGGAATCCATGGAAAACCCAACTGAGGTAGGATAACTGAATCCATGGAAAACCCAACTGAGGCAGGATAACTGAATCCATGGAAAACCCAACTGAGGTAGGATAACTGAATCCATGGAAAACCCAACTGAGGTAGGATAACTGAGTCCATGGAAAACCCAACTGAGGCAGGATAAGTGTGAATCCATGGAAAACCCAACTGAGGTAGGATAACTGAATCCATGGAAAACCCAACTGAGGTAGGATAACTGAGTCCATGGAAAACCCAACTGAGGTAGGATAAGTGTGAATCCATGGAAAACCCAACTGAGGTAGGATAACTGAATCCATGGAAAACCCAACTGAGATAGGATAAGTGTGAATCCATGGAAAACCCAACTGAGGTAGGATAAGTGGGAATCCATGGAAAACCCAACTGAGGTAGAATAACTGAATCCATAGAAAACCCAACTGAGGCAGGAAAACTGAATCCATGGAAAACCCAACTGAGGTAGGATAAGTGTGAATCCATGGAAAACCCAACTGAGGTAGGATAACTGAATCCATGGAAAACCCAACTGAGGTAGGATAAGTGTGAATACATTGAGTATCCAAATGACGTTGGAAAATGCGTTATGATACCTGAATGCATTTAAAATCTAACTGCGATAGGAATAATTGAAATAATGGATGTGGCGGATATTGAATACATTGGGATCCCGAATGTGCTGGTTACTGTGCTGACCTTGGGCGTTGCGTGTCCCGTTGCAGGCTGACCTTGTGGTGGAGGACCACCGCCCCAGCCCCGGCTGGCCGGAGCACGGGGACGTGAAGCTGGACGGGTACGCCACCCGCTACCGAGAGGGCCTCGACCTCGTGCTCAAGGGCATCAGTTGCCACATCAAGGCCGGCGAAAAGGTGACGTCACGTCTCCAAGTGACTCATACAGGAAGTTGTCCTATGATAAACATTGTCAATCTTTTACATGGAAATTATATATTAAGGCCGTTATTGAATAAATATTGTTATGTAATGTGCTGTAAATAAAAAGGCTTGTTATGCAGGCCAGCACGGTGTGGGAAAGTGTGGCTGTATTGTGTACTACGTCATCAAAAGGTGTCGAAAAGTACTTGCGGGCTGTATAGCGTAACCACGCCACAAAAAAACTTATAATTCAAACTCCTGATTGATTTTGACTAATTTTGATAATCATTTTTGGTTTAATAGGTTGGCGTCGTGGGTAGAACAGGAGCGGGTAAGTCGTCCTTGACCTTGGCTTTGTTCCGCATCATTGAGCCGGCAGAGGGCAGCATTACAGTAGACGGCGTGAACATCGCAGACATCGGACTACATGACCTGCGATCAAAACTCACCATCATCCCTCAGGTACGTCAGCCTAGCGTCAGCCTGGCTCTGTGTGACGTCAGCCTGGCTTTGTGTGACGTCAGCGTGGCTTTGTGTGACGTAAGCCTGGCTCTGTGTGACGTCAGTCTGGCTTAGTGTGACGTCAACCTGGCTCTGTGTGACGTCAGTGTGACTGTGTGACGTCAGCCTTGCTCTGTGACGTCAGCTTGGCGCCAGCCTGGCGTCATTAGTCACACTTGACATCACCCTAGCCCCATGTGACGTCATGATAGCCACATGTAACGTCACCCTAGCCACGTGTGACCTCACCCTAGCCACGTGTGACGTCACCCTAGCCACATGTAACGTCATTATAGCCGCATGTGACGTCACCCTAGAGACATGTGACGTCACTCTAGCCGTATGTGACGTCATGATAGCCATATGTGACGTCACCCTAGCCACATGTAAGGTCATTATAGCCGCATGTGACGTCAGCCTAGAGACATGTGACGTCACCCTAGCCATATGTGAGGTCACCCTGGCCACATGTGACGTCACCCTAGCCACATGTAACGTCATTATAGCCGCATGTGACGTCATTATAGCCGCATGTGACGTCATTATAGCCGCATGTGACGTCATTATAGCCACATGTGATGTGCGCGACATATAAACGCCTCAATGTCAGTGTTGTAGCCCTCTGTGTTATCGTCGCCAGGATCCGGTGGTTTTCTCCGGAACCCTGCGGATGAATCTGGATCCCCTGGACGCCCACACGGACGCCGAGATCTGGCACGCCCTGGAGCATGCGCACCTCAAGAAGTTCGTGACGTCACTTCCGGAGCAGCTGGAGCATCAGTGTGCTGAAGGCGGCGAGAACATGAGGTGCGTAATGGAGGCCTCTTGTCTCACAGTTACTATGTCAACAAAGGGTAAACAGAGGACGACTGGAGCCCTATTCCCGGTTTGTTGATGTTCTTCCAGTGCGGATTTTTTTTTTTATTTTGCCCTGAGATAATAATTCAGGAATATATATTTTACTCAATATATTTCTATCCGATGTATACCCATTATAACTTGTTATAAAGCTATGATATGGACCGGTATACACGTTCTTTTCAATGCGAATCTGAACGCACTCGCGGGACATGGGCCTTGGTGCGGTTTGGTGTGTAGCGACCAGGGCATGCATAACGGGGCGCGCTTCACACAGGACTGTTAAACTGTTCTTGTGAAATACAAGCTGTGATGCCATTGTACTTAAAGAACAGTTTATAGAGACGTCTTTGTGGTTTCTTCTGTGAATAACAATACCGTAGAATCAACCAACTCCTGAAAAAAGAACGTTAAAGCGGGGCACCTGAACCAACTGCAGACTCACGCTTGGCGAACGTACGCATACGGGAATCCGTTTTCTGACCCGAAACATGCAGTGTTTATTTTTGACGATAGATGTCGCCCGGGTATTTGGAACGGTATATTACTGAAGCGTTCCTAGAAACGTCACAATGCGCCGTTACCACAAGGACCCGCGAGTTCCAGCTTTGTATTTGATGGAGCTGAATGTCTGTGAGTGACCTCTGTCCCTCTACTCTGGCCTCGGTAGCGTTGGACAACGCCAGCTGCTGTGTCTGACCAGAGCTCTCCTCCGAAAGACCAAGGTCATTATTCTCGACGAGGCCACTGCCGCAGTTGACCTTGAGACAGACGACCTGATCCAGGCCTCGATCCGCACGGAGTTTGCCGACTGCACAGTGCTCACCATCGCCCACCGCCTCAACACCATCATGGATTACGACAGGTAATATGCCTATTATCGCCCACCGCCTCAACTCCATCATGGATTACGACAGGTAATATGTCTATTATCGCCCACCGCCTCAACACCATCATGGATTAAGACAGGTAATATGCCTATTATCGCCCACCGCCTCAACACCATCATGGATTACGACAGGTAATATGCCTATTATCGCCCACCGCCTCAACACCATCATGGATTACGACAGGTAATATGCCTATTATCGCCCACCGCCTCAACACCATCATGGATTAAGACAGGTAATATGTTTATTATCGCCCACCGCCTCAACACCATCATGGATTACGACAGGTAAGCTATGTGTAATATGCCTATTATCGCCCACCGGCTCAATACCATCATGGATTACTACAGGTAAGCTATGTGTAACATGCCTATTATCGCCCACCGCCTCAACACCATCATAGACTACGGCAGGTAATTTGCCTAATATCGCCCACCGCCTCAACACCATGGATTACGACAGGTAAGCTATGTGTAACATGCCTATTATCGCCCACCGCCTCAACACCATCATGGAATGCGACAGGTGAGCTATGTGTAACATGCCTATTGTCGTTCTCTGCCTCAACACCAGCATGGAATGCGACAGGTGAGCTATGTGTAACATGCCTATTATCGCCCACCGCCTCAACACCAGCATGGAATGCGACAGGTGAGCTATGTGTAACATGCCTATTATCGCCCACCGCCTCAACACCAGCATGGAATGCGACAGGTGAGCTATGTGTAATATAGGTGTGACCTAAATGGCGAGCGAAGTCTAGACACCAAGATTAACACTTTTCATGCAGCATTTTCCGCAAGAAATATTTAATATTGTTTTCAATGCATCTGAATAATGTATTTGGATTCTTATCAAATATATAGTATGACATGACATGTATTTTTTGTGGGTCCCCTTGTAATTCCGGTACTAACGGCTATTGTCAAAAATCAAATATTGTTATTATTTGATACCTTTAATATTGAAAGCAGATACAGTGGACATTATATATATAATTTTCAATGGTCGAAGACTAGCCAAATCAGACCATAATAGTGTCAATGAACCTATGTATTTAGATCCTTTTTATATAAATACAAATACCTATTAACCAATAATTAAAATGTCATGTTTTTACCAGAGTGGTATATCTCATAAGGAAAATGTGTTGATAAAGTACGGTAATGGTTATGTTTTACCTAACTAATGATTATATTTGGCTGTCGGTCTTTCAGAATTTTGGTTCTGGATGCCGGCCGCGTCAGCGAATTCGACACCCCCGAGAATCTTTTGGGGGAGAAGGATTCCACCTTCTACGGCATGGCGAGAGACGCCGGCCTGGCCGACTGAGGGTGGTGGGGGGGTGACCAGCCTGGGGTGACGCCGGCCTGGCCGACTGAGTGGGGTGGGGGGGGGGGGGGTGACCACCCTGAGGGGAAACAGGCCTGGCCGACTGAGGGGAGTGGGGTGACCAGCCTAGGGGACATCGGCCTGGCCGACTGAAGGGGGGGGGGGAGTGACCAGCCTGGGTGGGGACTTATCACGGTCAGCAGCCGGGAGCGGGGGCGGTACTGACGTTGAAGGGTATAGGGGTCGGGTACCCATGGTGAGACCGGGGGGTTGGGGTGGGGGGGGGGGTAGTGTGGACATGGGGTTGGGGTGGGTGGGGGGGCGGTAGTGTGGACATGGGGTTGGGTGGATATTACATTATTGTCATGGTTCTAGCGCTATGAAGATACAGGACCATATTGTCATGGTTCTAGCGCTATGAAGATACAGGACCATATTGTCATGGTTCTAGCGCTATGAAGATACAGGACCATATTGTCATGGTTCTAGCGCTATGAAGATACAGGACCATATTGTCATGGTTCTAGTGCTATGAAGATACAGCATATTATTGTCACTGTTCTCGTGTTGTCACTGTGTTGTAGTTTGATGTGCATGTTCGTCGAGCGGATAAATCTTAGCTAGTTCAACGTTCAACCCTGCCAGCTGCTCATCATACGGCAACACATAATTTGTGTCTTCATTCCTTTGCTGTCAGAAAGTGTTTAAAATATGGTTAATTCTATTAATATTTTACTGTTCTATACCATATATGTGGCTCGTTTTGTTTGATTAGTGACTGTGCCATATATATATTTGTTCTGTTGCTCATTTCTCTGGTGGTACTCCACATAAAGCCAATTTCGTCATGTTCTCGTTTTCCTGTATATTATGACCAGCAGTCCCAGTGCGGAGACGTGTTCGTTTCAGTCAATGAATATAGGAGCATGGACACCCATTGTTACCTTGTACTCCCTAGTCGAGTAGGACGCCGTGGCGAGGGCAGTCAGCGTGAAAGTGGATGAGCAGAAGCTGTGATTGGACGTGAATGTGAGAACGTGTGCCTGTGGTTTGTATTTATAACAATCCAGTCGGAGGGTCCAGACTATGTTTCTGGTCATGCAGACACAAACGCCATGAGGTATACATTACAAGCGAATCGTGTTGGGAACGTATTTTTGAATCACCCTGTAGTTTGTAGAATGTTTTGCGTCTCGCTGTATTTAAGATGGATTGAACCACAATATATCTCTGGGCTGTTTTCAGTGGCTCCTGACAGTGTGTTGTTGTTGTGGCTTTATTCCCCTCGGATTCAAGTGTCTGCCCGGGGATGCGTTTCAAATAAAACATGAAAAAAACGATGACCAGTTGTTGATGATTTATTATTTGACTTCTTATTTAAACGGCCGTGGGAAGTGACCGTGGACGCTGGCCGCCTCTCGATATAGATGCCACAGATCAGGGGAAAGATTAGAGGGATTAGATTTTTGCCTAAATATCAGGGAAAATAGAAGAATTTGGACCTTGCTGGGATCTGTATCAATCAGTCTACATTAAAGTATATGTCATATTTTTTAAGTAAATACTGATCATAAATAATGAATCCCTTGTCATATATAAATATAATCTGTATTAGAATTAAAGAGATCACACAATTTATTACCAAACACTTCCTTGCAATGCTTTGAGATTAGGTCTGCGGGTATCATGACCTGTAGCTCTATACGCAATTTTATATACCGGTATATCGAATTATCTTTTTGATAAAGCTGTTCCTGAGATCTGCTTTAGCCCTAAATGGAATTGAGCAACCGTGGTCTCGGGGCCCATACTTAGTAACTAAGATCATGTTCTGAATTAATTCGCCCTCCCCACGGTCCTGTGGATAATGCTATATGACGAAGTCCTAATTAATACCTGCATTGTATACAACAATCACGCCATTTAATTCGGCGTGCGTCTACATGCACCGTCTTTTGCGCCGTCTTTTCTGTGCCAACGTGAACGTAATGTGTGGTGAATTCAATAGTACCAAAGATACTCTGGTACCACCAGCCTGCGAGTAGTAAAACCTCAGTGGCGGTGAGGTCTAGCTGGTCTGGTCTGGTCTGGACTGGTCTCTGTGAGGGGATAAGAGATGATTAAGAGAGGGATTAACCTCTGCACTGACTCGTGTCCTGTGTGCACCTATTTGGATGTGTGATGGGGAACCAGTTTATTTTCAGCCCTATATCTCTGGAGACAGATAAAACTCGAACAGGCCACAAACAAAGCAAAGACGGCCCAAGATAGATTTATCATGTCCCTGACCTTTTTGGTGATATTAATAACCTAGTTATCTATGACTCAAGTCATGTAGACTGTCGGCCAAATCTAGAGAGACGATTCGGCTGACCCCCCCCCACCCCCTCTTCGCCAGACTAAAGTTTCTTAGGCTCATTTTAAAGATGAAAGTCTCCTGAATCGGCATCTGCGTGTTATTAGCTGAGAGCCCAAGAGTGTCCAAAAAGTGGTCATAATAACACTTTATGCCCCCGTCCCTCCCAAACACAAACAAGAACTCAGAGACTACATATCCTATTTGTTGCCCTTTTGGCCTGTACAGACAGTGTTTACGTTGCTCTTGACCAGTTAAGAAATGCAGAGAACACAATACCTAGGTACTTGTAACACGGAACAGCTTCTAACCTTGTTTCGCCATAAAACCACTTTTCGTTGTTCTTTTCCTCCTCTCCTAAATACTACCACTTTGGTTTTGCCATATTTACAGTTAGTCCCCATTTTGTACAGAACATTTCCAATACATTAATCATCTCTTGTAGTCTTCCCACAGTGTCGCTATTTTCTGTAATACCATCTGCATACATAAGATTCATAATATTTGGCGCGTCTTCGTTCACGTAAGCACCTTTACATCCGTTTTTTTCAGTTCACAGGTTAGTTCATCCATATAGAATGCGAACATTAATGGGCCAAGGAGGCAGCCTTGACGGGTGCCGACGACACATTCGAAATAATCAGTTATGTTAACTCCAACTTGACGGCCGTTTTCAGCTTATCATACATAGACTTTAAGACAGTCAAGATATTACCATGCACTCCTATTTGTAGTAGTCTGTAGAAAAGTAAGTCATGGGAAATACAGTCGAATGCTTTGGAAAAGTCTACAAATATAACGTAAAAACGTCCAGGTTTTTTAATTGTATACTTTTGGGTAAGGCTTTGCAAAACAAACATATTGTCAACTGTGCTATAACCTTTGCGGAATTCTGCTTGCTCTATAATTGCTGGGTTGCGTTTTATCTCCATCTTTATGTATGGTGAAAGAATAGCTTTGCCCCAGTCATTGGGGAAGTATCCTCGCTTAAGTATAGTATTGAAGAGAACATGTAAATATGGGGTGAGTACCAGGGAAGCTGCTTGAATCGTTTCAGTTAGTACACCATTAGCGCCAGGCGCCTTTTTACTTTTTAATAATGAAATGGCCTGCTGAATTTCTTGCTCACTTATTTCAAGGTTCACGGTTTCTGGTGCATTAGCTACGCATTGTGCACAACTCTGCGCGTGCCCCAACCCATGTCGATCTACCATTTCTTGATGAGTGGGGTCTAATTTTGGTTTGGTGTTGAGAAGCTGATTGAAATAGTCATATGATACCCTGGGGTCTAGTGTACATCCCCGTTTGGGTCCAGACATCACTTTAGTATATTTCCAAAAGTGCTCTGGATTATTTGCCGCATCGATTAGACCCTGTCTCGTTTTATCTTTATACCCGATCTCTATCTTCTTACATATATTTTTAAAGTTTCGTCTCGCCGATCTGTATGCTTCAAGATCTTCTACAATGTTCGATCTCCGAAATTTTGCTACCTTGCGGAATTTGTCGGTCTTAGCTTCCTGACATTCTTTATCCCACCAGGCGGGTTGTGCGTGCTTGCCGGGGTTTACGTATGTACGGTCACGTGTCATTATGTCGCGTGGGATGTTCTCTGCCGCTGTATGAAGGGCCCTTGTTAACAATGAAACTGCAGTATCGATATCGCCTGGTGATTCACAAGTATTTCTCATGAAAGGCTTTCCTGTTGGATAAGCGATTGTACAAACTGATTGGCTTCATCGGGTTCCATATAAAACGGGGAATTCGCGGTAGTTATCAGTACTTTCGCCTTTAGGGCCGTATCTTGGTCTGTCTGATAGTTGGGTTATTTTGAGCTTACAAGATAATGGCAGATGGTTAGAGGTGTCCAGATAATTTGTATTAAGGGTAGAGAAGTACTCTATGTTGGGGTACAATTCAGTTGAAACCAACATATAGTCCACAACACTCCTCTCCCTTTCGTTTATGTTAGTATATTCTCCCAAACTGTCATTTCCCGCCCGTCCATTTAATGTGTGGATATCAAACTCTTGACACAGCTCTATTAGGCAATTACCAGCAGTATTGACCTCTCTGTCTTTTAATTTTCTCGTCACGTGGAACTCACTCCCAACATAGTTTTGCCGGTAAGGACCTGCGGACCGTGAGCAGGAGGTCATTAATGTACCAGAGCGGGTCATTATAGTTCCGTCACAATAATGACCCCTCGCTCACATACTCCTTGCCATCGCCGCCTCCTCGGAGGAAACAATAGAAGTATGCATTAAGCCATATAAGGAATGAGTTGTAGGTCATTATGTATTAGATAAGGAATGAGTTGTAGGTCATTATTGGGATCGAAGAACTTCGAGGCGTAGCCGAGAAGTTGTGAGATCCCAATAATGACCTACAACTCATTCCTTATCTGGCTTAATGCCTACTTCTATTGTTTCCTCCGAGGAGGCGGCGATGGCATGGCGTATGTGAGCAGGAGGTCATTATTGTACCAAAGCGGGTCATTATAGTTCCGTCACAATAATGACCCGCTTTGGTACAATAATGACCTCCTGCTCACGGTCCGCAGGTCCTTACCGGCAAAACACGACTCCGAGGAAACAATAGAAGTATGCATTAATGGGATCTCACAACTTCTCGGCTACGCCTCGAAGTTCTTCGATCCCAATAATGACCTACAACTCATTCCTTATATGGCTTAATGCCTAGTTCTATTGTTTCCTCCGAGGAGGCGGCGATGGCATGGAGTATGTGAGCGAGGGGTCATTATTGTATAATATAACTAATATAATAACTTTTATAGTTATGATTTGATTAATTAAGATTATTTAAAATAACTTATTATATATTATACTAATATTAACTTACTAACTGCCCTCAACAATTGCTCCCGTCGAGAATTAAAGGCACAGCCCTATGATCAGAAATCGGCCGCTCTCCCAACCAAGCTGCCCACTCTACATACAAACTGCTGGTGATTAAATCGCCTGCTTCTGAACTCGTTCCCGTCAAATATGTGTGGCCTCGCTATTCCAATGTTCACTGTTTGTTGAAATATCTACTTAAAGGTCTAGTTCAGAGCCCATTTATGAAAACACATAGAAAGTAATCATGATTGTAATCATGATTACTTTCAATGTAATCGTAATCGCAATCGATTACTTTCATATTTCCTGAAATCGCAATCGTAATCGTAATCATAAAATTTCCAAGTAATCGTAATCGTAATCGATTACATTCACAATGTAATCACCCCATGCCTGCAACATACCAGTCCATATTAGGCATCCCTTTCACCTCGTCATCTATGAAATCTTGCTTATCCCCTATTCGTGCATTCAGGTCCCCAATGATGAAATACCGATCATTCCAGTACGTGTTATCTCAAGCAATAAGTTTTTTCCCTAGAACTATACCATTATCATCTGCAGCGTTTTCATATGCGTTGGAACCTTCAGGTGGCAAGTATACACATATAATTATTACATTATATTCGACTCTAAAATAATCTTTTTGCAACTTGCATATCACACCAAACACGAAGTCGTTACATATTCGTTCTACCATTACTTTCTAATACTTTCTAATACTTTCCCTTATGAATAGAGCTACACCTGCTGATGGTCTCCCGAACTTGCTCAGTTTCTTTGCACTCGCTTGAAAGAACTTGTAATGATCGACTAGGTTACCAACGATTCATCAACAACCCAGGTCTCATTTACGCCAATAATATCAAAGTCATTTTGAAATAGATAGTTCGTTATTGACTGTGAGGCTGGGTTCCATAGCAGCAGAGATAGGCTGTCCTTTCTGGAAGTTGGATGCGGTCGTAGTTGGCGCTGACTTGTGGCCTGGCCTCCGTCCTATGTGTTTGTAGCGGCGACCTGAGGTGGCGTCATCCAGTCCCAGCGGAAAGCCTGTCGGACCGCCTATATCTGGTGACCATCACCACAGCGGTAGACGTTCACCCTATTGCTGTCATTCTCAACGGTGAGTTTATCGAAGGTCAGTTAGGCTTTCCAGCCGGCGTCTTCTCCCTTGTCATAATGTCCTTCAGAATCCTTCGCTTTTCTTGGACGACTGGGCTACAGTCCTCCAGTACGATGAACTTGTCTGGTTTCTCTCTTCCTGCTTTCCGGAGTATTATCTCCCGATCTTTGAAGTTCGCAAATTTAGCCACCACTGTTCTGTCTTTGCCGTTGATGGGCTTCCCCAGTCGGTGGGCTCGTTCCATTGTCCTGTCATCGCAGGTGATTCCCAGCTTCTGCTCTATCTGTCAGTAAGAGCATACAATATGTATATCTGCTTAACACTCCGCATTGTTCCAGTAATTTATTGTGAATCCGTATTGTATTGATTCGTTTCGGGTGAAACAAAATAAAAGAAAGCGTTGCGTGTCTACTAGTTACACTTCACAAGTTTATTGGGGCTAAAACATATAGCCGACAATGTAAATTATTCGTACACGCCCGGACTTGTTCAAAAAGCAACGGGCAGTCTGGTGCCCACCATGTTACTTGCTGGAGTCGTTGGAACCGTTCAAACACTTATCAACTTGTGTCCTTCAATACGAGGAACATTATGAAGCCAGTCGCATCTCTCTAAACCCAATATTAAGCAAACTACAGCGTTTCTAAGCTTTTTTCATGATCGGCTGACCTTGACCTGCGTGACGAGTATGTTATAGCCCTATAGCGTAGCAATGTGCTGCCGTGATCTATCGATGATCACTTTAGCCATTAGGACGCCAGAACACTGAGTGAAATGCTGAGTGAAACAGACATAGAAACAAACGAACATACAAACACGTCCGACCGACATATGACGAAAGTGTTCGTCATAATAAACATCCGATCAAAGGCGACACATGTAACCGTGTCAAAGATCGATGACACTTTTATCCATACCTCTCTTACTTTGACACTTTTATCCATACCTCTCTTACTTTGACACTTTTATCCATATCTCTCTTACTTTGACACTTTTATCCATACCTCTCTTACTTTGACACTTTTATCCATACCTCTCTTACTTTGACACTTTTATCCATACCTCTCTTACTTTGACACTTTTATCCATACCTCTCTTACTTTGACACTTTTATCCATACCTCTCTTACTTTGACACTTTTATCCATACCTCTCTTACTTTGACACTTTTATCCATACCTCTCTTACTTTGCCACTTTTATCCATACCTCTCTAACTTTGACACTTTTATCCATACCTCTCTTACTTTGACACTTTTATCCATACCTCTCTAACTTTGACACTTTTATCCATACCTCTCTTACTTTGACACTTTTATCCATACCTCTCTTACTTTGACACTTTTATCCATACCTCTCTTACTTTGACACTTTTATCCATACCTCTCTTACTTTGACACTTTTATCTATACCTCTCTTACTTTGACACTTTTATCCACACCTCTCTTACTTTGACACTTTTATCCATACCTCTCTTACCTTGACACTTTTATCCATACCTCTCTAACTTTGACACTTTTATCCATACCTCTCTTACTTTGACACTTTTATCCATACTCTCTTACTTTGACACTTTTATCCATACCTCTCTTACTTTGACACTTTTATCCATACCTCTCTTACTTTGACACTTTTATCCATACCTCTCTTACTTTGACACTTTTATCCATACCTCTCTTACTTTAGCACTTTTATCCATACCTCTCTTACTTTGACACTTTTATCCATACCTCTCTTACTTTGACACTTTTATCCATACCTCTCTTACTTTAGCACTTTTATCCATACCTCTCTTACTTTGACACTTTTATCCATACCTCTCTTACTTTGACACTTTTATCCATACCTCTTCTACTTTGACACTTTTATCCATACCTCTCTTACTTTGACACTTTTATCCATACCTCTCTTACTTTAGCACTTTTATCCATACCTCTCTTACTTTGACACTTTTATCCATACCTCTCTTACTTTGACACTTTTATCCATACCTCTCTTACTTTGACACTTTTATCCATACCTCTCTTACTTTAGCACTTTTATCCATACCTCTCTTACTTTGACACTTTTATCCATACCTCTCTTACTTTGACACTTTTATCCATACCTCTTCTACTTTGACACTTTTATCCATACCTCTCTTACTTTGACACTTTTATCCATACCTCTCTTACTTTAGCACTTTTATCCATACCTCTCTTACTTTGACACTTTTATCCATACCTCTCTTACTTTGACACTTTTATCCATACCTCTCTTACTTTGACACTTTTATCCATACCTCTCTTACTTTAGCACTTTTATCCATACCTCTCTTACTTTGACACTTTTATCCATACCTCTCTTACTTTGACACTTTTATCCATACCTCTCTTACTTTGACACTTTTATCCATACCTCTTCTACTTTGACACTTTTATCCATACCTCTCTTACTTTGACACTTTTATCCATACCTCTCTTACTTTGACACTTTTATCCATACCTCTCTAACTTTATACAGATATAAAGACGGTTTCAAGATATAAACTGTGCGACCAAAAGTCATGGCTGTTTGGACTTTAGGAAGAGCTTTAATATTATTTATATTTCACCAGTGAGCCACACGTCGCGATACAACACAATTATTTTTGGTTCCCCCCTCAGGCAATTTTCCATTATTCAATGCTTTATTTTCAATAACGCCGGCACCTCTTATCTGGTACATCTACCCGTCACATTATAGGGTTGGCCCGCTGGCACTTTCTACCTGGTACACGCACCCTGTCACATCAGGGGGTTGGCCCGCCGGCACTTTCTACCAGGTACAGGCACCCCGTCACATCAGGGGGTGGGCCCGCCGGCACACCCTATCTGGTACAGGCACCCCGTCACATCAGGGGGTGGGCCCGCCGGCACACCCTACCTGGTACAGGCACCCCGTCACATCAGGGGGTGGGCTCGCCGGCACACTCTACCTGGTACAGGCACCCCGTCACATCAGGGGGTGGGCCCGCCGGCACACTCTACCTGGCACAGGCACCCTGTCACATCAGGGGGTGGGCCCGCCGACACACCCTATCTGGTACAGGCTCCCTGTCACATCAGGGGGTTGGCCCGCCGGCACACCCTATCTGGTACAGGCACTCCGTCACATCAGGGGGTGGGCCCGCCGGCACCATTTCAATAACGCCGGCACCTCTTATCTGGTACATCTACCCGTCACATTATAGGGTTGGCCCGCTGGCACTTTCTACCTGGTACACGCACCCTGTCACATCAGGGGGTTGGCCCGCCGGCACTTTCTACCAGGTACAGGCACCCCGTCACATCAGGGGGTGGGCCCGCCGGCACACCCTATCTGGTACAGGCACCCCGTCACATCAGGGGGTGGGCCCGCCGGCACACCCTACCTGGTACAGGCACCCCGTCACATCAGGGGGTGGGCTCGCCGGCACACTCTACCTGGTACAGGCACCCCGTCACATCAGGGGGTGGGCCCGCCGGCACACTCTACCTGGCACAGGCACCCTGTCACATCAGGGGGTGGGCCCGCCGACACACCCTATCTGGTACAGGCTCCCTGTCACATCAGGGGGTTGGCCCGCCGGCACACCCTATCTGGTACAGGCACTCCGTCACATCAGGGGGTGGGCCCGCCGGCACACCCTATCTGGTACAGACACCCCGTCACATCAGGGGGTGGGCCCGCCGGCACACCCTATCTGGTACTGGCACCCCGTCACATCAGGGGGTTGGCCCGCCGACACACCCTATCTGGTACAGGCACCCCGTCACATCAGGGGGTTGGCCCGCCGGCACCCCGCCACATCAGGGGGTGGGCCCGTCGGCACCCCGTCACATCAGGCGGTGGGCCCGCCGGCACCCCGCCACATCAGGGGGTGGGCCCGTCGGCACCCCGTCACATCAGGCGGTGGGCCCGCCGGCACCCCGTCACATCAGGGGGTGGGCCCGTCGGCACCCCGTCACATCAGGGGGTGGGCCCGTCGGCACCCTGTCACATCAGGGGGTGGGCCCGCCGGCACCCTGTCACATCAGGCGGTGGGCCCGCCGGCACCCTGCCACATTAGGGGGTGGGCCCGTCGGCACCCTGTCACATCAGGCGGTGGGCCCGCCGGCACCCTGTCACATCAGGGGGTGGGCCCGTCGGCACCCCGTCACATCAGGGGGTGGGCCCGTCGGCACCCTGTCACATCAGGGGGTGGGCCCGCCGGTACCCTGTCACATCAGGCGGTGGGCCCGCCGGCACCCTGCCACATTAGGGGGTCAGCCCGCCGGCACCCCGTCACATCAGGGGGTGGGCTCGCCGGCACCATGTCACATCAGGGGGTGGGCCTGCCGGCACCCTGTTACATTAGGGGGTGGGCCCCCCGTCACATCAGGGAGTGGGCCCCCCGTCACCCCAAGGGGGGGGGGCCCCGTCACCCTAGGGGGTGGGCCCCCCGTCACACCAGGGGGTGGGCCCCCCGTCACATCAGGGGGTGGGCCCGCCGGCACACCCTATCTGGTACAGGCACCCCGTCACATCAAGGGGTGGGCCCGCCGGCACACCCTATCTGGTACAGGCACCCCGTCACATCAGGGGGTGGGCCCGCCGGCACACCCTATCTGGTACAGACACCCCGTCACATCAGGGGGTGGGCCCGCCGGCACACCCTATCTGGTACTGGCACCCCGTCACATCAGGGGGTTGGCCCGCCGACACACCCTATCTGGTACAGGCACCCCGTCACATCAGGGGGTTGGCCCGCCGGCACCCCGCCACATCAGGGGGTGGGCCCGTCGGCACCCCGTCACATCAGGGGGTGGGCCCGCCGGCACCCCGCCACATCAGGGGGTGGGCCCGTCGGCACCCCGTCACATCAGGGGGTGGGCCCGTCGGCACCCTGTCACATCATGGGGTGGGCCCGTCGGCACCCTGTCACATCAGGCGGTGGGCCCGCCGGCACCCCGCCACATCAGGGGGTGGGCTCGCCGGCACCATGTCACATCAGGGGGTGGGCCTGCCGGCACCCTGTTACATTAGGGGGTGGGCCCCCGTCACATCAGGGAGTGGGCCCCTCGTCACCCCAGGGGGTGGGCCCCCCGTCACCCTAGGGGGTGGGCCCCCCGTCACACCAGGGGGTGGGCCCCCCGTCACATCAGGGGGTGGGCCCGCCGGCACACCCTATCTGGTACAGGCACCCCGTCACATCAAGGGGTGGGCCCGCCGGCACACCCTATCTGGTACAGGCACCCCGTCACATCAGGGGGTGGGCCCGCCGGCACCCCGTCACGTCAGGGGCTGGGCCCGCCGACGCACCCTATGGAGTCGTATCACGGAGATGTCATCAAGGATGATTTGCTCGTAAATTGTTCATGCTGAATTGCCAGAGAATAAACGAAAGAATATGTATTTTTATCGCAAATATCTGGATCCCATTGTTGTTTAGCAGCTATTATAGATATGGATAGATTAATGCCAAAGGAAAATCAATTTACATAAATATAGCAAATTTTGTTTTCTGCTTTTGGTCGCCATTTTCAAAATGGTGGCCAAAAAGATATTTAGCTATATATTAGGCAAGCCCATCATCTGACTTCCAACTCCTAGCATGTCAGGCAATATACAGGACACAGCGGCGTCTTGTCCATCGATATGGTAGCCAATCTCATGGATTACTATACATTCTGCATTATCGCGTTCGGTCAGAATGGGGTCAGATAGGCCTAGTGTTGTTACCGCTATTTATGGGCACTTTATCAGCAGCTTGGTAAGCAGATTCAGATTTAGGAGACTTTCAGCTTTAACATAACATCAAGAAATCTTTGAGGGAAGCGGGGGGTCAGCCAATTCAACTTTTTAAGCCTCTTTATGTCCCTATGATCAACTATGATCCCATTGATTAAAGAATATCACTGCTACCTTGAAGTTGTAATTGTAATACAGGGCGTCCGATGAAAAGGATTCAATGTTTTATGTTTGATGCACTTAGAAAGTGTGCCACCTGACGTAGACACCAACCGGGCTGAAACTTGTGTCTTTATCGTGAGCACAATGGAGCTAGATAAAGGTGGGGGGCGGGTGGGTTGGGGGGGGGGGCGTCCGATCTATAGCCAAAGCCACAGCCACCACCGGGATTATCAGCGAATGAGATTATAAATGGGAAGGAGTTGGTCATATAAAGGATGTCAGTAAAGCAATCCCGTCTTGGTTTGTATTGTGTCGCATTGACCACTCACTAAAACCGACCCCGGCCAGCTAGTTGAGGGAGTCTTTGCTCACATATTCCGGCTATTTTCCCGGCTCGCGTTGTCCGTTAATTAGAAGATCATCCTGACATCTGTCCATGCCAGCCAAAGGTACGTCCGGCAGGGGTGGCCCTCGGGGGTCCCCGGCCCAGGGGTCCCCGGCCCAGGGGTCCCCGGCCCAGGGGTTCCCGGCCAAGGGGTCCCCGGCCAAGGGGCCCCCGCCTCAGGGGTGGGCGGCCACCCCGCCCGGCGAGCACGTGGTGATCAGTGGGATGGCATGTCGGATGCCCAAGTCAGACAACGCGGATCGCTTCAGGGAGAACCTTCTCGCCGGCGTGGATCTCATCTCGGACGACGGCGGGCGCTGGGGCAAAGGTAGGCCACTTCGTCATCATAACAGGGGCAAAGGTAGGGCACTTCGTCATCACAGCGGGGGCAAAGGTAGGACAGTTCGTTATCACTGCGGGGGCAAAGGAAGAGCTCTTCGTCATCACAGCTGGGGCAAAGATAGGGCACTTCGTCATCACAGCGGGGGCAAAGGTAGGGCACTTCGTCATCACAGCTGGGGCAAAGGTGGGGCACTTCGTCATCACAGCGGGGGCAAAAGTATGGCATTTCATCCTTAACGAATGACTTCATGACATTTAGACATGGTAACTGTAGAATACTTCATTCTAATAAGTTAGGAAAAAGTGGAGCACACCATTCTCATAAATTAGGCACTTCATTCTCATAAGTTGGGCAAATGTTGGGCACTTCAATCCTTGAAGTAGACTTACGATCATTTCTAGGATGACACGCTAAATAGCAACACAACTATAACCCGATGCACCATGTTCACCTCCAGGATTCTGGGATATTCCGGATGGCTTTGCCTCGCTGAGCGACCTCAGCAGGTTTGACGCCTCCTTCTTCGGGATCTTGCCCAAGATCGCCAACCACATGGATCCCGGCCAGCGGATCGCCCTGGAGCTCACACACGAGGCTCTGGTGGACGCAGGTCGGTACCTCAGGTCCCATGGTATACCCCCGTTGTCACAGTGTACCAGGGTGTAAGCTCTACTCCACCCTT
This sequence comes from Arenicola marina, assembly GCA_964019135.1. Taxonomy (NCBI): domain Eukaryota; kingdom Metazoa; phylum Annelida; class Polychaeta; family Arenicolidae; genus Arenicola; species Arenicola marina. Next base: position 4,544,195 of record OZ025251.1, read on the forward strand.
AACACACCCCATTGTCACAGTGTACCAGGGTGTAAGCTCTACTCTACCCTTAACACATCCCATTATCACAGTGTACCAGGGTGTAAGCTCTACTCTACCCTTAACACACCCCATTGTCATAGTGTACCAGGGTGTAAGCTCTACTCCACCCTTAACACACCTCATTGTCACAGTGTACCAGGGTGTAAGCTCTACTATACCCTTAACACACCCCATTGTCACAGTGTACCAGGGTGTAAGCTCTACTCTACCCTTAACACACCCCATTGTCACAGTGTACCAGCGTGTAAGCTCTACTCTACCCTTGACACATCCCATTGTCACAGTATACCAGGGTGTAAGCTCTACTCTACCCTTAACACGTCCCATTGTCACAGTGTACCAGGGTGTAAGCTCTACTCTACCCTTAACGCACCCCATTGTCACAGTGTACCAAGGTGTAAGCTCTACTCTACCCTTAACACATCCCATTGTCACAGTGTGCCAAGGTGTAAGCTCTATTCCACTCTTAACACACCCCACTGTCACAGTGTACCAGGGTGTAAGCTCTACTCTACCCTTAACACACCCCATTGTCACAGTGTACCAGGGTGTAAGCTCTACTCTACTCTTAACACATCCCATTGTCACAGTGTACCAGGGTGTAAGCTCTACTCTACCCTTAACGCATCCCATTGTCACAGTGTACCATGGTGTAAGCTCTACTCCACCCTTAGCACACCCCATTGTCACAGTGTACCAGGGTGTAAGCTGTACTCTACCCTTAACACACCCCATTGTCACAGTGTACCAGGGTGTAAGCTCTACTCTACCCTTAACACACCCCATTGTCACAGTGTACCAGGGTGTAAGCTCTACTCTACCCTTAACACATCCCATTGTCACAGTGTACCAGGGTGTAAGCTGTACTCTACCCTTAACACATCCCATTATCACAGTGTACCAGGGTTTAAGCTCTACTCTACCCTTAACACACCCCAGTGTCAGAGTGTACCAGATTGTAAGCTCTACTCTACCCTTATCCCATTGTCACAGTGTACCAGGGTGTAAGATTATACCAGTGTACAGCTCTACTCTACCCTTAACACACCCCATTGTCACAGTGTACCAGGGTGTAAGCTCTACTCCACCCTTAGCACACCCCATTGTCACAGTGTACCAGGGTGTAAGCTCTACTCTACCCTTAACACATCCCATTGTCACAGTGTACCAGGGTGTAAGCTCTACTCTACCCTTAACACATCCCATTGTCACAGTGTACCAGGGTGTAAGCTCTACTCTACCCTTAGCACATCCCATTGTCACAGTGTACCAGGGTGTAAGCTCTATTCCACCTTTAACACACCCCATTGTCACAGTGTACCAGGGTGTAGGGTTATACCGGTGTACAGCTCTACTCTACCCTTAACGCATCCTATTGTCACAGTGTACTAGGGTGTAAGCTCTACTCCACCCTCAACACACCCCATTGTCACAGTGTACCAGGGTGTAAGCTCTACTCTACCCTTAACACATCCCATTGTCACAGTGTACCAGGGTGTAAGCTCTACTCCACCCTTAACACATCCCATTGTCACAGTGTACTAGGGTGTAAGCTCTACTCCACCCTCAACACACCCCATTGTCACAGTGTACCAGGGTGTAAGCTCTACTCTACCCTTAACACATCCCATTGTCACACTGTACCAAGGTGTGAGCTCTACTCAACCCTTAACACATCCCATTGTCACAGTGTACCAGGGTGTAGGGTTATACCGGTGTACAGCTCTACTCTACCTTTAACACATCCCATTGTCACAGTGTACCAGGGTGTAAGCTCTATTCCACCTTTAACACACCCCATTGTCACAGTGTACCAGGGTGTAGGGTTATACCGGTGTACAGCTCTACTCTACTTTCGACACATCCTATTGTCACAGTGTACTAGGGTGTAAGCTCTACTCCACCCTTAACACATCCCATTGTCACAGTGTACTAGGGTGTAAGCTCTACTCCACCCTCAACACACCCCATTGTCACAGTGTACCAGGGTGTAAGCTCTACTCTACCCTTAACACATCCCATTGTCACACTGTACCAAGGTGTGAGCTCTACTCAACCCTTAACACATCCCATTGTCACAGTGTACCAGGGTGTACGCTCTACTCTACCCTTAACACATCCCATTGTCACAGTGTACCAGGGTGTAAGCTCTACTCTACCCTCAACACATCCCATTGTCACAGTGTACTAGGGTGTAAGCTCTACTCTACCCTTAACACATCCCATTGTCACAGTGTACCAGGGTGTAAGCTCTACTCTACCCTCAACACATCCCATTGTCACAGTGTACCAGGGTGTAAGCTCTACTCTACCCTTAACACATCCCATTGTCACAGTGTACCAGGGTGTAAGCTCTACTCTACCCTTAACACACCCCATTGTCACAGTGTACCAGGGCGCTCTACTCCATCCTTAACACACCCTGTTGTTACAGTGTACCAAGGTGTAAGCTCTACTCTACCCTTAACACATCCCATTGTCACAGTGTACCAGGGTGTAAGCTCTACTCTACCCTTGACACATCCCATTTTCACAGTGTACCAGGGTGTAGGGTTATACCGGTGTAGAGCTCTACTCTACCTTTAACACATCCCATTGTTACAATGTACCTGCGCTATGTTTGACGTCATACCTTCTCTCCAGGTGTTAATCCCGCCAAGATTCGTGGCTGTAACGCTGGTACATCCCTGGGCTATATATGACGTCATACCTTGTCTCCAGGTGGTAATCCCGCCAAGATTCGTGGCTGTAACGCTGGTACATCCCTGGGCTATATATGACGTCATACCTTCTCTCCAGGTGTTAATCCCGCCAAGATTCGTGGCTGTAACGCTGATACACCCCTGGGCTATATATGACGTCATACCTTCTCTCCAGGTGTTAATCCCGCCAAGATTCGTGGCTGTAATGCTGGTACATACGTGGGCTATGTATGACGTCATACCTTCTCTCCAGGTGTTAATCCCGCCAAGATTCGTGGCTGTAACGCTGGTACATCCCTGGGCTATATATGACGTCATACCTTGTCTCCAGGTGGTAATCCCGCCAAGATTCGTGGCTGTAACGCTGGTACATCCCTGGGCTCTGTATGACGTCATACCTTCTCTCCAGGTGTTAATCCCGCCAAGATTCGTGGCTGTAACGCTGGTACATCCCTGGGCTCTGTATGACGTCATACCTTCTCTCCAGGTGTTAATCCCGCCAAGATTCGTGGCTGTAACGCTGGTACATCCCTGGGCTATGTATGACGTCATACCTTCGCTCCAGGTGTTAATCCCGCCAAGATTCGTGGCTGTAACGCTGGTACATCCCTGGGCTATGTATGACGTCATACCTTCTCTCCAGGTGTTAATCCCGCCAAGATTCGTGGCTGTAACGCTGGTACATACGTGGGTTTCGGTAACGTGGACGCGGACGGCGCCCACTATGAGGCGGAGGAGCTGGCGGAGGCTGGCGGCTACGAGTTCCAGGGCACCAACAGAGCCATGTTTGCCAACAAACTGGCCTTCTACTTCGACCTGAAGGGCCCCAGCGTTGTGTAAGCATCGCGTCATTGTGGATACATTCCAATCACTAACGGATTATACGGGTTGAGGACTTGCCGCATTCTCTACCGAGAGAGACTCCCACAAAACCTGTTAGTGTTAGTGTTGAAGACTAGTTCATAACAAATATGGAAGTATTCCAGTTGTCACGTAGCTTCTGGATAGTGTCTGTCGTAATATATAGTGTCTGTGTCGTGACATATAGTGTCTTTGTCGTGACATATTGTTTCTGTATCGTGACATTGTCTGCGTCGTGACATAGTGTCGGTGTCATGACATAGTGTCTGTATCGTGACATATAGTGTCTGTATCGTGACATAGTGTCTGTATCGTGACACAGTGTCTGTATCGTGACATATAGTGTCTGTATCGTGATTTATAGTGTCTGTATCGTGACACAGTGTCTGTATCGTGACATATAGTGTCTATATCGTGACATAGTGTCTGTATCGTGACATAGTGTCTGTATCGTGACATAGTGTCTGTATCGTGACACAGTGTCTGTATCGTGACATAGTGTCTGTAGCGTGACACAGTGTCTGTATCGTGACATAGTGTCTGTTTCGTGACATATAGTGTATGTATCGTGGCATAGTGTCTGTATCGTGACATATAGTGTCTGTATCGTGACATATAGTGTATGTATCGTGGCATATAGTGTCTGTATCGTGACATAGTGTCTGTATCGTGACATAGTGTCTGTATCGTGACATAGTGTCTGTATCGTGACATAGTGTCTGTATCGTTACACAGGGTCTGTATCGTGACATAGTGTCTGTTTCGTGACATATAGTGTATGTATCGTGGCATATAGTGTATGTGTCATGACATAAAGTGTCTGTATTAACAAATAGTGTCTGTATCGTGACACAGTGTCTGTATCGTGACATATAGTGTCTGTATCGTGACACAGTGTCTGTATCGTGACATAGTGTCTGTATCGTGACACAGTGTCTGTATCGTGACATATAGTGTCTGTATCGTGACACAGTGTCTGTATCGTGACATAGTGTCTGTATCGTGACATAGTGTCTGTATCGTGACATATAGTGTCTGTATCGTGACATAGTGTCTGTATCGTGACATAGTGTCTGTATCGTGACACAGTGTCTGTATCGTGACATAGTGTCTGTTTCGTGACATATAGTGTATGTATCGTGGCATATTCTGTATGTGTCGTGACATAAAGTGTCTGTATTAACAAATAGTGTCTGTATCGTGACATATAGTGTCTGTGTCGTGACATATAGTGTCTTTGTCGTGACAGTGTCTGTGTCGTGAGTGTCTGTGTCGTGACATAGTGTCTGTATGGTGACATATAGCATCTATGTCGTGACATATAGTGTCTGTATTGACATATTGTGTCTGCATCGTGACATAATGTATGTGTCGTAACAAATAGTGTCTATATTGACATATAGTGTCTATATCATGACATGTAATGTATGTGTCGTGACATATTGTGTCTGTGTCGTGACATATAGTGTCTGTATCGTGACATATAGTGTCTGTGTCGTGACATATAGTGTCTGTATCGTAACATATAGTGTCTGTATCGTGACATATAATGATATGTCTGTGCCGTGACAGTGTCTGTATCGTGACATATGGTGTCTGTATCGTGACATATAGTGTCTGTATCGTGACATATAGTGTCTGTATCGTGACATATAGTGTCTGTATCGTGACATATAATGATATGTCTGTGCCGTGACAGTGTCTGTATCGTGACATATAGTGTCTGTATCGTGACATATAGTGTCTGTATCGTGACATATAATGATATGTCTGTGCCGTGACAGTGTCTGTATCGTGACATATAGTGTCTGTGCCGTGACATATAGTCTCTGTATCGTGACACATAGTGTCTGTATCGTGACATATAGTGTCTGTATCGTGACATATAATATGTCTGTGCCGTGACAGTGTCTGTATCGTGACATATAGTGTCTGTATCGTGACATATAGTGTCTGTATCGTGACACATAGTGTCTGTATCGTGACATATAGTGTCTGTATCGTGACATATAGTGTCTGTATCGTGACATATAGTGTCTGTATCGTGACATATAGTGTCTGTATCGCGATATATAGTGTCTGTATCGTGACATATAGTGTCTGTATCGCGACATATAGTGTCTGTATCGTGACACATAGTGTCTGTATCGTGACATATAGTGTCTGTATCGTGACATATAGTGTCTGTATCGTGACATATAGTGTCTGTATCGTGACATATAGTGTCTGTATCGTGACATATAGTGTCTGTATCGCGACATATAGTGTCTGTGTCGTGACATAGTGTCTGTATCGTAACATATAGTTTCTCTATCGTCACATATAGTGTCTGTATCGTGACATATAGTGTCTGTATCGTGACATATAGTGTCTGTATCGTGACATATAGTGTCTGTATCGTGACATATAGTGTCTGTATCGCGACATATAGTGTCTGTGTCGTGACATAGTGTCTGTATCGTAACACATAGTGTCTGTATCGTGACATATAGTGTCTGTATCGTGACATACACTGTCTGTATCGCGACATATAGTGTCTGTATCGTGACGTATAGTGTCGCACTACTTTCAGCTTGGACTCCGCATGTGCTTCGTCCTCTGCGGCCTTCACCTTGGCCTTGCAGGACATCAGGCTGGGTCACTGTGACATGGCCTTGGTGGGCGGCGTCCAAGTGACCCTGACACCAAAGATCAGTCGCAACTTCGCCCTCCAGAAGATGTTGTCTCCGACCGGGAGATGCCATACGTTTGATGCGTCAGGTCAGTAAATCAGTCCCAGAGTAGCGAGACTGAATGCTTCATCAACAGAACAACAGATTACTACTCGGTTTGAGACTATCATTTTAGTACTTTAGTGTCTATATACATACACACGTCCTACGTAATTCCCATAGTTGTGACAAGAAACTGCTGCCTATAGTAGTACCATCAAAAATAATATGCAGTTCACTTCTGATCTTACAACTTAAGGACTTATCAGGTGGCTGTCTCACATCAGGGCATCTGGTTAAAATTAATATTAATAAAAAATAACGAAAGGTCGTTTCTGCAAGTGGGCAATGGCTGCTCCACATTCTCCACAACGGAAAGGTCGTTTCTGCAAGTGGGCAATGGCTGCTCCACATTCTCCACAACGGAAAGGTCGTTTCTGCAAGTGGGCAATGGCTGCTCCACTGTCTCCACAACGGAAAGGTCGTTTCTGCAAGTGGGCAATGGCTGCTCCACATTCTCCACAACGGAAAGGTCGTTTCTGCAAGTGGGCAATGGCTGCTCCACATTCTCCACAACGGAGGAGGTCGACTCCAAACGGCTTCAGGACGTTGTAGCAGTGGTTTACTTGGGACAGACGCGCGGTGTTCATGTTGACAAGCTTATCCTGACATTGACCTCCGACTGTGACGTCA